>VZRX01003245.1:94157-139836 GCA_013398075.1 Notiomystis cincta | reverse complement strand
CCTGCCACTGCAGAAGTCAATTAAAAAAAAAAAAAAACCAACTAATTTTGACTTTAATTAGAGAATAAATCTCCCTCTTCAGATACAGCAGATATGTTAATACTTGTGAATAACTAAGAATCTCATTTAAGTCTAGCACCAAAAGTGACTGGACTCCAGCTATTATACTCATCTAGTAAATGGGGCAAAGAAAGCTACTCTCAAGCAATCTCTTACAGGACAGGATTATAAAAGAATATGACAAATATTATTTACTTCACGGTAACTCCAGCATGAATTTAAATATTTTGCAGTGTTTAATATATGTGTGTGTATACTCACTGTTCTAGAGTATTGATTACAAAACAGCAAAATACCACATTGAACTGTAAGAAAGCTTTGTAGCACTTCTTTTGGTAAAATACTCATAATCCCTTTTACAAAGGAAAAAATGCTCAATGAAGTGTAATGCTGCTACCCTCAGATAATTTTCCAAAGATTGGGCTGAGTCATACATTATACTGGGGAGCAGTAGGGGAGATTACACCCATCAAAATGAAAAATAAGGAATGGGCAGCAGACATTTTCTGAAACAAACAAAAAAGAGGACAACTATTTGTTAGGTTGCTTGTAACCATGACTAATAATCATTAATTATTTTCTCCTAATGTATGTATTGCTACCTCAGACTCATACTATGCATTCTAATAGCAGCAGTATCTAGCAATATGTATCAGCTGATACTCCAAAGATTCTGTTTTCAGAAAGACGTATTACCCTGTGCTGGAAAAAACAGCTGTGACATGCAACCACCTTATAAGTTTTCAAGACTTCAGTGATGGAAATGAGCATTTCTCTCCAAGAGCATATCTCTCATGAAGGCTTTCTAGGTACATATTAAAGCTGAAATATTCAAAATGAAATTAGATTATAGAAGTCTTGACCTGAGGGTTGAGTAAAACATGAATAACAAGATCTGTGGAAAAGCATCATTCAGATCTAAAAAAGTAATCCAAAACATTTTTCTGGTTTGATCTAGCCTGCCATATTATCCCTTCTTCCCATTTATGGAGCTGCTAACATTAAGTTCACTTGACAAACATGATTTTTTAAGCAAAAACATGTTGAAATGCATTGGAAAAAATAAGATTATGAAAAACATCCTCTGCTGCAAACTTGGGGATCAACATCCTTTACCTGGAGCTCCTTCTCAACCAGACAGCACTGCACAATATCACAGAACCACACAATCAGAGAATATGCTGAGCTGGAAGAAACCCACAAGGATCATCGATCCAACTCCTGGCCCTGCACAGGACCCAAGAGCCACACCCCATGCCTGGGAGCATTGTCCAAACACTCCTTGAACTCTGCCAGGCTTGCTGCTGTGACCACTTCCCTGGGGAGCCTGTTCCAGTGTCAAACCACCTGTTTCCAATATCCAACCTAAACATCCCCTGAGACAACTTTAGCCGGTTCTCTTGGGTCTCCTCACTGGTCACCACAGAGCAGAGATCAGTGTCTGCCCCTTCTCTTCCTCTCATGAGGAAGTTGTAACTGAGATGACCTCTCCCCACAGTCCCCTCTTCTCCAGGCTGAACAGGCCAAATGACATTTCCTATGAGGACCTTACTAAATCCCTGAGAAGCCTGAATTCTGCTCTCCTCATATCCAGAGTTGAGGTTTTGCTGGCACATTCCCTTCTGTCACCAGAGATTTTAAACTCAATCACTGTATGTCAGCAGGGTCATCTTTGTCGCATTATATCATATATTGTGACTGTCCTAAGGGACAGGTTAAAAAACAGGTCTCTTTTAAGAGGGGAAAAAAGAAATCTTGTTATGTCCTGCTCATTATTTTTATAGGGGATACTTCGTGGTAATGTGGTCCTTTATGACCTTGATAATTAGAGAGGCTCTGTCTTGCTCCTGCCACAGTACAATTATTAAGGATGGTGGGCATTCTTGCTGTTTTTACAGTAACTTTCATTCCCAGTAGTCATGGTTGTGAAGGGGATATCTGATTAAATAAAGGCATATGGATATAACTTTCTGTCTTGGACACTGCTGGTTATTGGAATTGTCTCGGTGTAAGTGTACAAGGATTAAACTTGGTCTTTCATTGAGACCACTGTTCCCACTGAAACCCATTTTCCTGATGTCAGTGTGATATAAATGACTCCTTATGCCAATCTACAGCTCTGGTAGGCTGTACGACAGCTGGCTCCATGCCACAAGACTGATTGTTTTCTGAATGGTGAAGTGCTTCAAAATTAAAGTTATACTATTAATTGACTCAGGATGACTTTTTTGGAGTCATTATGTTCAAGAAAGGTCTGCCAATAGTCTGCTCTCAGTTGTCACTACACCATCAAATATAATGGTGGGTGCACACAGGATAGTAACTTGCATGGCTACAGCAGTACTTGGCAAAAAAAAAATTCCATATAGAAGAAATATGGAGAAGGTGAAGTTACATTTAATGTGTTCTGCATTGCAGAGGATGTTAGAATAAATTTAGTTTTTCTGTGTCCTTGGAAGCCGTGTAATATTCATTTATGTATCAAGGAAATGGTGATAGGTGGGTAATATACCTTTGTATTTGTACTTTAGGGTCAAAATATTAAATCATAGCACTGAGACAGAAAACTGCACAAGCACACATTGCCTGCCTAATCCCACAAACATCCTCTTGAAATGCATTAAATTGTGTAGATGAGGGGACAGGAGCCCAGAAAGGCTCATCAAATGCCCAAAAACTGAGCACAAAGGTCAAGTTTAGAACTTCTGTGTGTGTGGCTTAGGGACATGTTCAAGGTAGCTGATCATGCAGTCTTGTGAAAGGGTAAAAAATCCAGCATGCTCAAACTGTCCTAAAACAAGTTCTGCACAGAACCTTGACCGCCTTCAATGAGCAATCTTACAAAATAACACGCAAACACTGGCTTCTGTCATCTTTCTGTTTTGGAAATCTTTTGTTAATTTCTTGCAAGCATAAAAAGGAGAACTGAACATTGCAGTCTTCTGTTTTGTTTGGTTACAATCATAGATGGGCAGATAGGACACAGGACATTTATTTAAAAACCTAATTAATGTTGCGTCTCTCACTCACTGAATTCAAATTTTCCCCCATTTTCTTTAGTTACTAAAAGCTTCTTCACAGATCCACTGATTTAATTTTAAGGTGACACCCTTCCCAAATTTAGAAGTATTTCCCCTGTATCTAATCAATGGCAAGATAAAAGCCCACTCTATGAATGAACTTTAAAAGTCATAAGCACTAAGCGCATTCTCTTCTCTAAACTCAATAGGCTGTCCACTGTATTTTAATGTTCAGAATTTTCCAGAAAAAATAATTTGACAGTATTCAGACAAATGTAGACTCCCTTTCACTGCTGCATGAATTGAATTTAACTTATGCCTTACCTCTTTTACAAGATCAACCTCAGAGACAATAAACCATCTCGATTTTACTCCCTGGTTTTGGATAAAAAAAGAGGCAAAGTCATGAGGCTAGCTCATCTCCCACAGGCTAATATTCACTGACAGTAACCCCACTAAAAACTGGAGAGGAAAGCCATGATCACAGGTGTGTTACACATATCTACTGCATAGATGAATTACCACTCTTGATTGGGTTGACTTCTTTCGCACCACCAAAATTGTGGCCATTCTCCTCTTGTGCAGCAGAAGAGCACATAGGCCAGGGATTTAAATCATTACTTCTGCCACTTGCTTACAGAAGAGGATTCAAACACCTGTTAATTTGCTGAGGCAGGTGTTTCTCTTCATATTCTCTAATCACCCCTCTATAGTTTGCATTTCTCAGATTTGCAGGGGCACTGAGTTAACCAATCCAGTTCATATTTCAGAGAAATTGTAATCAATAAATCACCTATATTAGTCTGATGTCCACACTCGGGGGGTTTATTATTAAGGATATTTTGAAAGGTTCACTGAATATTACACATTGAAATAAGTGTCTGTTGCCTTGGAGCAATTTCCAAGCTGTCTTGTGGGAACTAGGACACACTTAAAAGGATTTAGTGGTGGAAATCTTTCATTTAGAAAATCCATTTCTGCAATTCACATGTTAAAGAAATAGAAAATGTTTCTTTGCCAACTTCAATTGCAGTAAATGCATGTGAATACCTCTCCACCCCTGAAACAGAGCTAATTTCTGTGGGAGTTCATCCCAGAGATATATTTCTGAGCAGGTGTTTTGCTTCACTGTTCACATCTTGAATTGTGTGCAATCCATCATATCTATCATTTTGCCCTTACACAGTCAAGGAATTTGGTCTTTTCAGCTGAGTGAGCTGGGAAAGGAGAGTGCATCACTTCTCGTTTTAAACATTTCAGAGTACTTGGCTACTGTGTATGTCTGAAAACAGTAAAAGTATAATGAAATAGCTGGAAAAACAAAGCACAAATTACCACATATATCATGCTCCACATTTACAGCAGCAGAAGCAACAGCACTTTGGAAGTATTTCCCTCTCTCCTTCCTGATAATTGCTGCTGTTGCTTTTGTCCTTGTTTGCAGAAGTCATGAAGTCCTTCCATCTGTCAAGCCATCATTTCTCAGAATGATGGTGATCCAGACAAAGCTAGCTCCAGTTACAGGAGGAAGGCATCTCTAGGCACCCTTAGTAGGCCTCTTCCTCTGGCTCTGTCCTCTGGCAAGGATTTGCAGAAGAGAACAAAGAGGTCATACTAGGCTTTACTTACAAGAGAGTGCCTATTTCACACTCAGTTTCCAGGACTAGAATCCTCACTGAGGAAGGTCACAAATATTAAGCCAAAAAGGGATTTCCCCAACTTGAAATCAAATAAGAAGTCCAAAGGCCTGATCTGTCTTGCTGATAGCTAATTTCCAGAACTAATTCTACCTTTGTTTCTACGAAAATTAAGTGTGATGAAAGAAGAATTGATCAAATTCCCAAGGCCAATTCTACCTGTAGACAACTTGAGCTTTTCAAATAAGCAGTCTGTCAAGATACCTCCTGTGTGACTTCACAAAAATGTGTTACCTTCCCTAAGCCTTTTCTGTTTCTAAAGGGATGATTATGTTTCCCAGTCCCATGTGCAGATGGTGAGCAAAATTTCCTAAATACTGTAGGGGTCTCTGATGTAGGGTAAAAGCTCTTGGTTTTCAGGCACATCTCAAGCATTTCTATGTGAAGTTAACATCTGAGCCGTTTTTTTTAATTGAAATCTTTTTTTGGTGAGTTTTACACGTGTGAGTCATACACATGGAGCTTAAATGAGCAACCAAAACAATAATTTCCTCAACTTCTGAATGAAATACTCTGACAGATGTTTGGGCTGTAAGACTCAGAGAAATCTTGGGGTTTTTTCCATCTTGCTACTTTCAACCCAGAAATGATGTCATGAAGCAAGTCCCTACACAACTTTCTCTGAAATACTGGAATTTAATACAAGTCAGGTTGTTCAATGGGACCAAAGCTGGATCAAGTCTCAGAGGAAAGCTGCAATTTGTGAGCAAAATATCACTGCAAAGGAGTCTGACAGGGGAAAGAGAAAGCTCAATAGCCTTTTAGTTTTCTAGGATTTCTCTCCACTCACAGAAATTTTTAATGGAAAGTTACTGGAACTAATTCTAAGAGTCTGCACTCTGAAGTTAACTTAGGAAACCAGCAAGAATAGACTGCCTGGGTGAGTCATTTGCAGTGGACCAGGAGGTCTCTGCTAGGAGGAAAGATTTCTGAATATATGACTAGACAATAAAGAATAATTGCAAAAATATTATCTTAATTACAAGGATGTTAATGCTGACTGGGAACTCTTTTACTATACGCTTGTTTTACAGCCTGGAGTAAACAGACAGAATGACACACATGATGGAAAAGGCACCCTGTCTGGTACTGAATAAGGCAGTAGCAAAGAGATCCAACTGCCTCTAGAGAATCGACCCACTGGGCCTTCTCCTTCTCAGAGCAGAGCTGTGCTAAAACAGAGGAAGAGAATACAACACAGAATTTGTCATTCTGTCTTTGCTATGCTTTGCTTTTACTGTAACATTCTGCACATCAGTTTGTTTGATTGGGTCACTTTGCTCGATGAATTTTGTCTTCCTTCCAAACAGATGGTGTGAGGCTAGGAATGGTTTTAATAAAACTCTTTGTGTGCTGGTTATATGGCACTTATTTGGCAAGTGTCACTCTACAGACACACTTTAGGTTTAAGATGATACTGTAATGGTTTAAATCTCCCACCAGCTGCCACAAAATCAGAGCCACATTAATATCAACAGAAAAATTAGGAGTTCTGGTAATTCAATTGGGAGCTTGAAGGAAAATTTTATAGGAATTTGGAAGATTTGTGATGTCCTCACTTAAGAAAGTAACAATGTTAAGGCTTGAAATACATGTAGTGCTTTACTCTTTGAGCTGACCACGCAATGCAGGTGGTCCATAGCTTATTCTTAACAGCCTGGAAGGGATCCTGTCAAGGTGTATATATTCTAGATGAACAGTCAGAAAAACACTTTTAAAACTTAAGTGAAGTTTATGCCATACAGAGCTCTATTCTGTGAAGCATCACCAGAAGGAGAATTTCTTAGCACCTTTTAAAACTTAAGTGAAGTTTATGCCATACAGAGCTCTATTCTGTGAAGCATCACCAGAAGGAGAATTTCTTAGCACCTTTTAAAACTTAAGTGAAGTTTATGCCATACAGAGCTCTATTCTGTGAAGCATCACCAGGAGAATTTCTTAGCACCTATAGATAAGGCTTCTATACTCCATGGAGATGCAAGGTTGGAGATACTGCCACAGTTCACTGACTAGGTCTGCTCTACTTCTCCATTCCCACTCCAATTAACAGATTGGCATTTAAAACCAACCACAAACAGGAAGCCAGAGCAAGGTAAATCTTATCATTATGTATCCTGCATCACCCACAGAGACAGAACAGGCCAGGAAACAAAATACAGTGCAGAGATCTCAGGATAACTGGGGAATGTAGGGACAGAGGTGCAGAACACCATGGGATATAGATAGTCCAGATTTCTATTAGGAAGTGGAGGACTTGGGCAAGTCAGAGAGTAGGGATGACATCATGTAAAATCAGAATAATTCTAAGCAAAGACAGAAGAGTGCAAGTTCAGGCAAGTCTCTGGATGTTCTGTTCAGACTGATTGCAGAGGCATACAACTGTTTTAATGAGCTGTATTAATCTTCCCCCTTCACCTCCCTGGATCTCTTAAATGCCCCAGACATCAGTGAATTTAGCAAGGCTTTGTAGTGGGAGTGAATGATGTGGATGATATGCTACAACAGTTAAATGCAATTGCAACAAACTTCCCCCATGGGTAAGGCAGTGCTATTCAGTTATTTTTACTGTTACAGCCAATGGGGAAATTATATTTTCTTTTGGAATATATGTGATTGGCTGTGGTCTGAGATGGGAGATCACAGTAGATGGACCACTACAGCAGCTCCTGTGTTTCAGACTATAAGCACATTATTCAATAGCTGCAAATGAACATATAAAAGTTAAGAGGCTTTTTGAAAATGATGTTTTTCAGCCTGCAATATTACATTAATTACACCACAGAGGTATGAGAAACAATCATTAGTGTGATCACACTATAATGATGGATAAAGAAATCATTAGAAGTAGAAGGGACTGAGTAGCCAGGATAATTATGAGGTTTCCTGTTGAAAACAGTAATGACAAAAATGCAAAGGGAAAAAAATAGTGTTAATAAAATATAATAAAAAAAGGCAACTTTTAATAATATAAGAAGTCTTGAAAATAGGGCAGCTAATGGGGGTATTCACTCAAAGAGCTCATTATTATAAATCTGCATTAGGAGTAGTTTTTCAAATCACTGCTGAGTATGAAATCACAGTTTACAGACTGTAGAGAGCCTAGTTTTTAACTGTCAATCTGTAGAAAAATGGGTCTATGTCAAACCAGATTCACAGCCAGTGAGTGCACTTGGCTAAATGTCTCCTGATATTCAGAGCTGAACTAATGGTTATCATTTTGACTGTAACAGGACACTCTGCAGATTTATTAGATCCTCTTCTGGGACTTGACGTTTTGAGATGTGTTTTGGGAGGTTTGTATGTATTGTTATTAATTTTTTGAAGAAAAAAAAGGCCATAATAAGCAGCTGCTAGCTAGCAAACTTACAAGAAGCCCTGAAGCTAATGAGGCTGGTCCAGCCAGTCACAGTAACAGCTGGATTTTCTGAGTCTTCTATACATTAAAACCAGAGTTAAACAACTTCATTGGGTTGTGACCCATTATGCTTTTGGATATACTTTTCTCAGAAATTAGTTTTGATATGTTATCAGAAGAGTAGTTATTAAGACTTTCTAAGTTGCAAGTCAAACAAAATGGCATTTTTTTTTATTTGAATGAATAAACAAAACCCCAATGAGTTGCTCATTTTTTACAATGATATTCTTTTTGAGAAATTAAAGTGAAAGGACTAGCAGTATTATCAGAGATATCTGTGCAATTACAAACTTGTGTGCACAGATTTGTGGTCTGACTTGGTTGCTACCTTTGCCACACAGGGTAGGTGACTGCTGGGACTGCAGGGCAGCCAATTAATCCAACAACTGTAGTGCTTTACCTGTTTTCCTACTACACCTGCAGACCAGGCAACCAAGCTTGTAGAGCTGTTTGCATGTGAAATTGGAGACATTGATATGTTAACTTTCATTTGCATTCAGACACCAAAAAGGAAAACAGAGCAGTGGTGTCCAGGTCTGCCTTATACGACTGTTTTCTTTGAAATGGTTCTTGTATTTGGGAATACTTGAAAAAAATGTCTTGTGAAAGAAAGTGTCATATACAGATATGCATTTTCACATACATACATATAAGTACCTCAATACACATATACTCAGAGACACAGATTTGCATATATATATGTATACATACTGTCATGAGTGAGTAACTCCTGCCTGGAATCTCCAGGATTTATCTGTGTGTGAGCAGCACTATATAACCATTAACAGAGCAGGGAAGGACTTGGGTATTTGATTTGTGACTGCATAGAGATTTCCTTGGCTCTAATTGAGCAAACATTGGTTCACTGGGCTTGACATTGTTCTTGTACAGGTATAAAGCTGAAATAACTCTATCAAGGGCAGATGACCTTTGAGAACATAAACAAGGAGAATTATGTCCTCTGTTGAATAAAAACCATGAAGGAGTACTTCTGAGATGCAAGAAAGGAAATTCATTAGATTTGGGTGTTGTCTTGTCCTCCCTAAAGGTTATCATTGTGACTCCAGCAGAAACTTCATCTGGATATAATTTTTAGAGGCTTTTGTCTGTGGATTTTTATTTTGTTTTGGTCTTATTTGTTCTAGCTGCTACATTTCAGGTACTACAGCTGGGAAGTACCTCACAATGAAAATGCCTTCTGATCTACCTTATATGAATAGACCTTGAAAGACCAAGACCTTATTTGGAATGGAAAGGGGATGAAGTAAATTTCCATGACTTACATTCTAAGCAAACAACACAACTGTGGAGACAAAGAATTTGTCTCATCTTCACCAGTACAATGTGTTTAAATAGAGGTTTCCAAAGGCGCAAGGTGCAAAAGCAGTTTTCAGTGCTGCAGATGGACCACATGTCAGGAGCCAAATAAACCTTCCAGTGAAGGTAAGCCTCTTCACTCTGATAAACATAAAACTGATGCTGCCAACCATCTCTTTGTCTTAAAAGCAGTCTAGGGACAGTAGCTGAAGCTGGATTTTTTAAGTTTAAATGCATTGTAACATATAATATTTTTCTCCTGTGAGTTTTTTGGAGACATTCTGTGATTACAACTGCAAAAGGTAGTCAAATTAATATAATCACAATGATTAAATGCAAATGTTGCTTTAGATGTTACTAATGGAACTTGCGGTCCTGCTTTTCTAAACAGATACTCAATTTTCTATTCAATTTTCTATTAGAACATTTTCAATTCTCCTGCCTTTAATTTGTTTCTCACTGCACAGAATAGGAAAGAAAAATGCTCGCTGCCTTGACTCCTGCCTTACCTCTAAGTTATATGCTCTTCCATAACCAAATAGAGAAGAAAAATATCCTTTTAAATTGTTCTGGCATACAGTATCTTACATTCCAAGGCATTCCACAAATCAAAGTGATCATGTTTCACCCACATTGAATTTACATCCCTGGTTTCATCTGAAGACTAAAAAGGTATTTGTTAGATCTGCTGGGTTTCAAATTATCTATCAGGATTATCTGTCACAATGTTATAGGTTCAAAAAAACTTTTTTTTTACACTAATATCCCTCATTCCTAACAAAAAATTATGGAAATTTTTTAGACCAATCTTAAATCTTCCTGCAACAGACATGGGAAGAAACAAAGGCAAGGCCTTCCAGCCTGAGAGTGAACCTATCACTGATTTAGAAAAGAAAGTAAACAAAAAATACAATGTAAAGTTACTCCAGGAGCCCCATTCAGAGATTAAGGTTTCCGACCTAGCAGCACCTGCTTATATTGCTACACCAACCTTCTGAACTGCAAGCATGATGCACAAAGGTCTACAGAGAAATTAAGAGTGAAATGCTCAGTCCAATTGATTTGGCAGAGAAGAACTACATGCAAGCAGGAAAAAGAACAGTGGAGGTCAGATCTTAGTCTATAATTTATTCTTTTCTTCTGACCTTGTATTAATATTTACTGTACTTTGGATTCTTTGAGAGAAATTCACTCTTTTGCAAGACTTAATTATGAGGCTTCATGCAGGTTCTTTGCACAAGGGTGTGCTTTGGCTCTAGAGAATGCCTTGCTAATGCAATACTCCCGGCTCCAGGGCCTCTAAATCCAATTTTGTGCTGTGTATTTTTACTACATTGATTGGTAGCCCTGCTGACCAAGTCTAGGAGAAGATCAACATGGAGAATTAAATTGCCAAAAACAGTTGAATTCAGGAACAAAAACAAAAATAATGGACTCAAGGAAAGGAAGTGCTCCTTGCCAAAACTTGTTTACGAAGAGCCATTTATGTCACATAAGGATATTCTTCCCATTTGTTCAAAGCACGGGAATAGTTTTCTGTCTGGACACCTCAGCATGTGTCTGTAAAGCACTTAAAAGAGTTTTTGCAGCCAAGTGTAACTGGGTTTGCACCAACACAGTTAATAACTGAAGATGTTGTGGTTTAGGGTTCAGACTGCACTGAAAAATCCATTAGGTACTTAGCTCCATCTTCAAGTTGTTAGCCTGCTCCCTGAAAATGACTGTACTGCTGTTATTGCCTGCACTAACTGGCATGAATCTGCCTGCTGATACCATATCAATCGTGGCTTTATCTAAAGGGATTCAGAGACCTTATGCCAAGAAAAGAATGAAAATTATGTTCTACATCCCAGTAGAGGCATCAAGAGGATTAGTACTCGGCCTTAATGAACCCCACCTCTAAGCTTGTGCATGGGTGAACTTAAAAATCCTGTTTTACATCCAGTAATAGCAAAGTAATTTCATATGAGGAACCTGATACCAAAGGGATGCACTATTGATACTCTTTTGAATTACTGGGCTCACAGGGCTTTTAAAACTCGTGGCTGTATAAGGCCTGTACACCACCTAGGGCAGTCTGAGATGGGGAACACCCCAGGCATAAGAACAACATATGTTCAGAGTACCCAAAAAAGTAATGACTACCAAGGAACTACAACAATGAGCAAGGAGGCCTGAACATTTTAGCACTTAGCCTTTTAACCTCACCCATATAACAGATATTTTTCAGGAAAAAGCTAACTATGTTATTTTACTGTCCCTTAGCTCATGCTATACCCTGTAACTATAAATACTATGTAATACTGAACCCTTGTACTTACTATATTTAAAAATAAGAGGGGATAAGCAATCACCACTGGCACCAGAACCTCACACTGATCCTGAGAGATATAAAAGTTCTAAATGTAATGATTTAAAATTTTAACACACAGACAGCACCAATTAAACACTGAAAATTGTATTTTGGTTGTTTTTTGCTGGTTTGGACTCAGTTCTTAGATTATGTATATTTGCATTCTTTATGCATATTATCAGTTTTAATGCAGTTTCTCAGCTTACTGCTAACATGACTTTTTTGCTTTCAAACTCCACTGATCTATCTGTGCCTATAAAAAACAAACTCCTATTAGTAATTTTATGCCTATTAGTGTTAATATTTTTGTCTCAGCCCCTCAAAAATACTTATTTAAAAGCTTCCCAGAGGCAGAGCACAAATTAACAAAGAATTCTTTCAAATTCTGGCAAACCTAAAATTGCATTGTAAAAATGTGTCCTGTTCTGCATCCTTACAAAGTCATTAAGTACCACCAATGTCTGTTCACATTTCTGTGCTGCTGGGTATTCCCAGGAGTTTGAAGGAACCTGTACTTCATACACTACTTGAACAGAATTCACTGCTCGTTATGTAGAATGGTCTTTTTTGTTCCTGATTTTGCCATGCTTGTCTTGTCTCTGATTTTCATATCTTAAGGATATAATATAAAAATTTCAAGAAACACCATCTCAGCAACATTCAAAAGCATGCAAAAATTATTATCTGATTATTAAACATTTCTAAACATGGCTAAAAAATACTAAGCATTAACTACAAACTGTCCATAGAAGGAACTATTTTCCTGTTGCTATCAATGAATATTATCATCAATATAATATAAAATTAAAAGTCTACTTCCTCTTCAAGAGGAGCTCTCATAAAAGCATCAGCTTGATCTTTTTAGTTAGTAGGGCTAAACATGCTATCAGAATTTTCTTCGCAAGTACTAAACTGATTATACAGAGGGAGTAATAAAACCCCTCGAAGTGTCTCAAGGGGTTTTGGTCATACTTCCTACTCCTAGATTTGAGGAAAGAACCTGAACAAACTGTTGACCAACTACCTGTTGCTTAATCATATTAAATAAAAATGTGTATGGTCTTGTTGCCATATTGGAGTGTTGCCTCATTGATTTGAGGGCCTGAAATGGTTGTAACACGCTACAGGTTTCCAGAGAATGCTACTACACCTGAATTAGCATGACTTTATTACTATACAAACAGTAAAATAATCATACCTCTAAAGATGCACAATAAAACCATTTCATAATCTCAATCCATGCCCTCCTTCCCCATTTAAACTTCTCAGATAATGGCATATTCATATTTTTGGAAAAGTCACTTCAAAACCTCAAATCCTTTTTCCTTTCTCAGGACACCACAAGGGCCAAGAGCTAAGGGGAATCTCAGAGCTAGCAGCTCTTAGCCAAGGGCATCAGGAACCTCTGGAGTCAGGCTAAGACAAAGAAGTCAGCTTGTGAGGGCAACCAGGGTCAGACACAGCTTTATGATAACATGGCAGGGTCCTGACATCAGCCCGTGCTTGGGGAAGTCACAATTAGCGAAACCCATGACCAGGCATAAAACCCAGACTAACAGCCCCCAGCCATGCACAACAAGGGTCAAGCTTCAATAGCATTCTCGAGCTCATGGCTGTGGCTGGAGACCCCAGAAGAGGCTGGTCAGAGTCATTAAGGCCCATTAGTGCCCTCAGGGTTCTGACACATTCACATTAATTATTCCAAGTCTAGCCTAAACCATACTGGGTTACATATCTCACCCAGGACTTGGAGGATTATATTCCATGTTACTTGACCAAAGCCCTTTCAGATTTTCACCTAGCAGTTGTCTCAATATTGCAATGGCAATATTCTTTATTTACAGCTGAACCTTTCACTTGCTCCTCAACTTCTTCAAAGGGGGGAGTGCAATCTAGTGTACTTTTGCTTTTCTACTTTCAGTTAGCACTCAGCCATCATGAACTGCAGGTGAAATATCACAGAATTATACCAACACACCCAGTTAAGCCAGACTTTAGCTTTGCTACTGTTGTGCTCTTAACCTAACAGTTTTTTTGCATGCACTATCAGCAAAGTCCATTGAAGTTAATGAGGCAAATTCCATAGACATAGGAGAGCTTTGAATCATGCTGTAAATGATTTACTACTGTATTATTACAGGCCTGAGTAGGGTTTAGTGTTTGCAAAGTAATTTGGAGGAGTAAATAATACTCCCAATTGAGTTAACTACGCTCTGTACCAACACCAGGAGAAATAAACAGTAGTGCAAGAACCCCAAGGCTTCCTCCAATCTCTGGAACCCCTATTTATCTGAATAAAACTAGATATCTATGTCTATAACATGTTTAGCCACACTTCATCATCTGCTCCAAAGCAGATTCTTGAGAAGCCAATTTGCAGAGAGAGAAGCACTAGGGATATGTAGCTCTCCATTTCAGGACCTCAGCTGCCTGCTCTTTATTGTGCCATACACTCACTTGAGGAAATCAGTGCACTCCAAATATAAGCCATAAACACGTCTTCTGAGTTTTTCCACTCATTCACACTCTTCATCCCAGTCATCACAAACACTTTTGCAGACAGACCTTGTTTCCAAGCACAAATGAGACCCATTAAAATCCATGGGAAACAATGTGCATAGAGGGAAAAGAGTAATCTGTCAGACAGCCCTGAAAGCACCAGGGTAATTTTCTGTGACAAAAAAAGAGAAATCAGCATAAAGACTCCCTGTAAATAACCTCGTGCCTCCAACAATAGACTCAGTGGGTGGTAAACACCTGGGGACTCACATCAGTCAATCCATGCACATTCCTATAAATGGACAGCATTCAGCATTTTGCACTACTGCTCTCATCCTTGCAGCAGCATCTGCTGCCATTTCCATCTCACAGGGGATGGCATGGAAAGGTACAGGAGTTGAGGAAAGGAAGCTGAGAGAAAAGCTGCTCAGAAAGCAAATACACACGGATTTCCACTCTCTTACATCCACCTTCCATGGACTATAGAGAGTAAGGGTATAGGATTAGGAAATTGACTGAAGAATTCCTGAAAAAGATTTGTAAACACATCAAGAATGACCTGTCACATTCCCATTGAATTCTGATGTTGTTTCTCTCCTTATAATTTAGATAACTTCCCTCTCTTTCTTGCTCTTTGGTTCTTTGGTTTTTATAGACTTGAAAGAATATTGCATTCACTCTTCTCTGGATGTCATAGTACATTTGGAACTAGTCACACGCCTTAGGAGCAGAGAATGGGTTAATTATACCTTATAGCTAAATATTTATTAAGATATACTACATGAAATCATATTTTATCATAATAACTCTCTCCGATCCATCAGGATTAGTAATGGTAAAAACTGTAAAAGCCTTTTTTTCAAAAGGTTAAAAGTTTTATGAAAAAGTACCATGTTTTTCTAGCCACCAAGAAGGATTATTTTGAAATTATTTCATTAACTTATCCTAGCAGAAACAGAGGTCACTGGGTCATCTTCTCCTATGTACTGTATACTCACCTATAGAAAAATAAAAACAAATGTCTGCTAGGAAGAAGTATTTACACATCTGTTTTATGAGTGACAAATGGGATAGATGAAGAAAACTCATTTAAATGATAAAATTCCACTTGATTTAGCAGAACCAGAATTGTTCCTGCAGATGTAAAAGTTTCAGAAGCCACATGCCATATGATGACAGGAAAGAAAGCTAAAATCAGAGGCCCTAAACTTTTGGCTTTTAATGAATCATAATTCCATCTACAGAATGCTGATATATATGTACATTACTGGTTCATTATGAACTAAATAGAGGCCATATATTCCTGTAGGGAACTGAAGAATCCACAAATGTCATCATTGTTTATCCAGACTGTACTGGTGTTAGGTTCAAAAGAGAAGCAAAAATTTTAATATCTTAATGTGAAAAGATGAGAGAAGCCATCTTTTCAGTTAGAAACACAGAGTGCCTTGTTTGCAATTAAACAGATACCTGACACTGTTGCAAAGTGTAATGAAACTGAGCAAGCAATGTTCATGACTTGTGACCCATTGCGACAATTTGAAGCTTAAAGACAACATTTTATAAAAATCCTTAGGAAAACAGTAACATGGGTACTAGTGGTAGAAGATTCATTAGAACTGTGCTACTAGGTACAGATTGCAGAGCTTTCTTATTTTTTTTATTAATTCTGTTTAATTTTTTGAAACCACAGAGTGATTAATTTTCCGTATAATATTTCAACTACTTTATATTTAAGTATCACTGCCCATATGCAGATACATCTGTGAAAAAGAAATAGCAGGTGTTTCATTTTTATGGTTACTTCTGTTTATTCTTGACAAGTCCATTTGTTATTCTAAAAGAAAATGAGTAATCTCCAAGTCCATTTGATTTGGATAGAGTGCTGTCTGTTTATTATCATTAGTATTCCCATCGCAACATTCTGGGTGTTACATAACTCGATGCATTTAGCTAAAAAGCAAAATAATGTTCTGTGCATCATTTGACTTGATCCATAAAAGAACAAACCTGTTAGACCAATATTGCTCCACTTTATTATCTTTCATAGAAACAAATTTTAATCAAATGTTGCTCCAACTTTTTGCATGCTAACACTTGTATACCACATACTGTAGCTACTAAAACTTAGTAGGTGCAGGCAAGACACTCTTTTTCTTTGAGGTTATTGTTATGTAATGAAAAGAGAAAGGGAAAACTTCACCCTAAATGCCAATGTGAACCTGAATCTTCCACAGGATGACATGTGTGATTTTGTTACAGAGGTGATGGTGTAGCTAGGAATGGCTATTGTAGATAACAGGAGAGAACACTAGAAATAAAGCAAGCAACAGATCATCTATAAAGCACCTTCTCTTTTCTGACAAGGAAACAAAAGTTGCTTTTTGTTTGTGGATCAGTACATAAATAGAAGACCTTGCCAGAAAAAACAAGATGTTATAGGAAGAGAATATTTTGCTGCAGAAAGTGATCAATGTCTCCATGGATCAATGAATCATGACTCAGCATTGTCAGTGACCCAATGTAATTTATTTAACGTTGAGAAGCATAGTTTGGATGAGAAATAAATGTTTTGGGAAGTGGTAAAGAGAAAATATCTTAACAGCTTAGAACATTTAGATATAAGAGGTTCTTATATGCCATTAAATACAACTTTAGATAATTACCAAGAGATAGATTAAATAAAATGCTTGCAGGGACTCATGTCCACCTATAGAAGTATCTACCTCATCCACAAATGATTAGATATTACAATTCTTCCCATAGTGTCAAAAGGAAGTAGAACTGTTTTCTTTCTGTTTTCATTGGTGTGGACCATATTAAGAGAAAATTCTTGTATTACTTTTGAAGCCAAAGTTTTAATTCTTCATTTTGGTGCTATTTCCTGTAACATCCCTTTATATCAATCAGGGTTAAAAATAGCATGTGAAATTATATTTCAAAATAGCTCATGCTCCAATTTTATTAAAGTCCTCTGCTCTATAAATAGTCTTTTAAAACTTAAATATTTCTTAAAGTCTTCAAACTAAGGAAATAAATAGACTTCAGAGAAAGAATTGTCTTTTCTTTCTTATCAACCAGTGGCGAAGTAAAGCCTGTTGTTATCATTTGGGTAAGATATTGCCCAAGCGTTGCCAGATAATTAGTAACTTTCCAGTAAATTTCCATATTTTTAAAATTCAAACAGCTTGTTATTTCAGAAAACATTTAAGGATTGTCCATAAACTTTCTGCATTTTACCTGCAATATTTGCTTCAGTATCAGGCAATTACTGATAACAAAATATCCAGCAAATTTTCATATAGAATCTTTCAAGTAGAGAATACTTTTTAAGTAATCTTTTTTTTTGGTTTTTTGCAAATTATTATACACGTTATATATTCAAACAGCAACAAGATGTTCACTTTCAAAATGCATAAACTGGGTAGAAGTAATAAATACCTTCTGTGAAACATTTCTCTATTATGTCCTTAAATTTTACAGCACTATTTACACAAGAAATCAACTTTGCTGCAAGTCTGCCTTTTGTTCTTTGTTTAGATCTAAAATGAAGGATTTCCTCTTTGCAATAAGCTGAAAAGATCTTCTTTGATGGCATGTTTTACAGGTCTAACAAGAAATAGCACTATTTAATTCTTAAGGAACAATTTGATGTTCCTTCAGACCAAATTTAGTCACTTCCTTTCCCTTCTCTATTTTTTGATAGAGATCATCTCTGTACCAGACAAGGGTGATATAAAGAAGAGAACACATGGTACTGCTTTAGTTTGCTTCTTTCCATGGGAATTCTGTGGAATTTCATGATTTTGTGAAGGGAAAAGTTGCAAAATTGAAAGAAAAAATCTTATTCCAAGGCACTGTTCTTGTATCTCTTTTGTACTGAACCAAGCAGGTCTCCCTGTGAGGAGAAGTGGCCGTGAGAGAGTCTGGGGCCTGTGGGTGGGACCGGCCCCTTTGATTCAAATCCACAGGAGCTGCAGGCAGTGAGCACCCTGACAAACCTCTCGCTCCACTCTTTCTTTTCAAATGTTTGTTATTTCACCTGTTGATACATTAAATTCCAGTTTTACATTCCAAATCCAAGGCCTCATTAAGCATTACCCAGAAATGTGGTACAGGAAACAGACTCATTAACATCCACTGCACACCTGACTTCTTTCCTGTGCTCCGCTTCACCAGCCTGTTCCTCACCAGTGCTGGCCTTCAGAAACTTTCACGCTGACTCGCTCTTTCTTCTTCTTGCTTTTGTGATCTGCTGTTCCAAACCTGTCAGTCACTCCTTCAGCAGCTGCCCAGATCAATGTGAATGGAGACTGGAGAGAAATTTTCAATAACGGTAAGTCAGGCAAACTAGGGAGATGCAAAAACAGGCCAGGAGAGGGATTCTTTTAAGTCTTAAAGTTTTGATCTGCTATGGCTTTCAACATGGAGAGTAGAGTTGGGAGCAATGTAAGATTTGTTATACTGCCCAACATAAATGTTCCCTTAAAATGCCTGGTACACACCATTAGAGGTTGGATCTAACCCAATAATGTCACAAAGAATCCGTTCGTTGACCTCCAGTGGTGCTCAGATTATTACTTTACCAAAGAATATGTTTTGTTGCTTGGTTTGCAGAGACTCATAAACAACTGTAGTCTGAAAAGTGTCTGAAGATGGCAAAGAAATGCATTTTACAGTCCTTCTTATTCTGAAGAGTATTCACTGGTGATAGCAGCTTCTGTTCACTTAAGTTTAATGGTGCTGGTAAGTGCAAGTTGATTTTGAAGTACCACTACATGTCATTCAGCTGCACACAAAGTGTGTAAAGGAGTGGGAAGCAGGGACATTTTATTTATCCTACTATATAGTATTGAAGTAATAGTGACAGAACTAGCAACTCTCCTTTTTAGTATAGAAGGTTCTCAGAGATATAAACCAAATGGTTTAGCAGAATTCATGTTTTATGTGATCATCTCTTTTAAAATTTTATCCTTGGATTTACTGTGTGCAGAAGGAATGAGTAACCAGAAATAAACACCCTTCGAGGCATTTTGCTAATTTAGCATTCAAAAATAGACCTCAGTCTGTCTTGCAATTATTTTGGGATAGAGTTCATGTCACTAAAACTTTTCTCAGATGGTCCTGAGCTGTTTCTAAATGGCCACACAGCATTCTGTAAATGAAACTACTCCTACGGAATAAGAACTGCAGAAAACATATGAAAATGGCACAGTTTAACATTTTCTATCAATGTTTCCCACCCACTGCTTGGATAATTAGACTGTACTTTTTCCTAAGGCAAGAAGAGAAGATATTTTCAGAAAAAGACTCAGCTAACCAATATTTTCTCTCCAGCTTTCCCTTTACTGAGGATTAAAAAGATTGCAAAGGTTTGCAGTTTTTCTCTCCAAAAATGGATGACAGCTGAATTCCTGTTAAGAGAACTTTATACTCATTGGGTGAGGGTGCCATTGGCAAATAGATAGTAAATCTGCAATAAATCCATCTTTTTCTGTATTACAATTGCTCCAGTGAAACTGCTTGATCATAAATATCTAGCTATACTAAAGATCAGATTTAGAAGAACTAAAAAAATGCCTCTAATGAGGATCCCTGAGAGGTGAATGTAGTCACCACTTTGCTAGGTTAACCAGAATGTTACTCAACTTAGAGAAAACAGTAATTAGGTCCCTGTAGGAACCTGTGCAACCAAGTTACTGGCAAAGTTGCACAGAAATAAGAGTTCAAAAATTCATTTAGTCTTCAGCAGGACGCTTTGCCTCACAGCAGGTTTTTCCACAGAGCACACCATCTCCAAAGCTTAATAAGACTGAACAGCACAGAAGTGTTGTAAACTATGGCAAAACTGGGCCTAAGGACAGGCAATGCTACCAACACTCATGAGCTGCTGTGTGGTTTGAAGGCTCATTGCTGACTCTGGGCATGATTACTCATTACATTACTGCAGGTTTATCCTTGAAATCATGTTGGTGCAGAACTGAAGTGCAGTGGAGAATCAAGCTGGTAGTGTTTATGCAGATGGGGAAAAGAGGGAAGGACACTGTAGGACTGATCAGAATTAAAGCAGACATACAACAGTTCTAGAGCTGGAGTTGCAACTATTTGGCTATGCTACATCTTGTAAATGTCCTTTGGTCATGTCAAAAGCTTAGATGAATTTTGCTTCTTCCAACTCTCTTGTTTTTCCACTGCATTGAACGCAAGCACAGTGATTTTCCATTCTGCAAAAAAGAACAAATTGCAGTTTATTCTCTGAGTAGTGGGTGACGTTCAATACAACATTTGACTGACATCAGTGGCCAGTCCATAAACAACTATGCCACAGTTTTCAGCAAGAAAATCATCAGCAACAACTATTCTCTTTAAAGCAACAGACACAATTTTATATGTTCTCAGAGTGTTTCCATATTTTCTTAAGCATGAAAAAGTATTCACTGTGACAAGTCTTACAGGGCTTAAGTCCTGCACAAGTCAGTGGAAGTGTAACTTTTTTGACCTCTTGAACACTGCTGGAATTTCAGAGTGCTGGTGAGGGAAAGAACTTCAGATAGTTTATAAACAGCAGGGCTCTGTCCACCCCGAGAGAGTTTGATTTACACAGCCTGAAATTTTGGCTCATATGGTTTTGATATGACCTCTAATCTATTCCTTCTCGATCCTCTTTTTCCAGATGCTAACAAGTCTTTCCCCAGAATAATTAATAAAAATGTTGTTGTTTCCTCTCCTTAAATGCCTACATTGCAGTGAGAGTGCAGTCAGTACTGGGTTTAGTCTGGTTTGCAAAGTGGAGCTCTTACTTTACATGAATTCTGGATCGAAAGAAAAACAGTCAATTTAAGAAGGTTACAGTGGTTTCAATTTCACCTTTTCAGAGTCCCTTCCTTGAAGACCCAAATTTTAACTTCCATGATTTGTGTGAAGTCTGTGGAGTAACTTCTCTCACAATCAAATGCCATTGTATTCCCCCTAAAGGATAATGTGGCAATCAGCATAAAGTGCAAACACAATTTCCTTGTTGTGTTTTTTCTCTTTAAATAAGAATATCATGCAAATACCTGTTTGTAACAGAAACAAAAGCTAAGACAAACACAACTAAGATACAGCCCACCATTACCCCTGTAAATGTTACATTATTTCCCCAGTTAACCTTAAGTACAAAGCCATCTTTTAAGCGCTCTACAGAATAGTATTTTTTGCAAGTCACATCTCTACAGACACTGAACTCTGTGTGCTAGGAGTTATTGAGTAAACATACATAAACCAGTGTCAGGATATCTTGTAAGGGAAGTACTTCACAGTTCTGTGAAGTCAATGTTGATTTGTTTTTAGTTTTGAAGTGTTGAACCACCAAGAACAGAAACATCAGATTATGTTTTTAAAAGTGATTTTAATTAGATCAAGGCAGGAAAGGAGTATATCTCTCCAGAAAATTTTAAACAAACTAACCAATTCCTTTTTCCTTTAAAATCAACTGTTCTTGGAAGAAGTATTGTCTTCCATAACTGAAGTTTGGATGCTTCATTCTGACATTTGGCATTCTGGGGAAGTTGTGTTTTGTCCAGCATTCTCCCTTAAGATACGTTCTGGTTCTCATTTCCAGTAAACTGCAAGACAAAGTCTTTGCAATTCTATAGTTCTGTTTTGCTGAAGGTTAAAATGGTCAAGCAGCAATAAGTGGACAAAAGAGTAGAGCACAAATCAGGGCATGTACAGGCTACAGTATGGATGAACATCATCCTTATGAAGAATATCTTAGTTTATGTAAGTCCACCCACACTGATGTTTTTAAATAATACAGTCATGACCAAAACCTCTGAGATTAAAGATCCTGTTATGAAAATGAAATATTTAGCAGTTGAAGGAGGAGATATAACCATCAAATTGTCAACAGGTGAATTTTTTTTTTATTTATTTTGTTATGGGAAGTTGTATTTACAAGGTGCTAATAAAGACTAGAAATTCAGTCCAAATTAAACCTGGGCTTAGCAATAGAAATCATTTGACTCCAGAAGTTGGAATTGAACAAAAATAACTGCTCAAGCTTCTGCTACAAATCTGATGATATCTGGCAACAACAAATGCAGCGACACAAGGAATATGGCAAATTGGAAGCAAGTGGAAAGTCTGGAGTTACAAAGATATTTGCATGATAAGAACTAGTCAGAGCTGCTTGAAAGATAAATGTAACAAAAATGAGAGGGGCGAGTTTTAGAGGGAAATCCCTTGAGTTTTTCTTTCTATCCCCGAATGTATTCAGATGTTTCTATGGATTTTGATAGCATATGTAGAAAGAGGAATAGAAGTGTTTTTTATATTCTTTGCTAGAGATCATCAGAAGATTTTTATGTAGATATTCTGATGTTCTTGAAAGCACTTTTGATATATCTTTAGAATTCTAAAGAAAAAGCATATATATATGTATTCAAACGCATATAATATGCATTTAATTTTTTTGTTTGTTTTGCTGATGTAAGTTGGGAAAAATACTTGCTTCTGTGTTTCAAGTTTGGATAGCTAATAAAATGCCCAACTTGGATTTTATGAAGCTTTCAGAAAAAAAAAAAAAAAAAAGACATCACCTTAGGGTAAAAAACAAGTGTGAGAAACCTCAGCCTAGGGGGACATTATTTTAGTTTTATGTCCTTGAAAGCAGCGTCGTGTTTCTTCAACCATAACAATAGTGATATTGCCACAGTGTGTTATGACTGCCAGCAGGAGGAAGGCAGTAGCTGTCTGTAATGAAGATGATTTTATCATGAAGTTGAAGAGTAATTCCTGGATAGCTAAGAGTGAAAACTAATTTGATTGGCTCAGTACCGAAATGGTTTTATTTTAAGACAAAAGTCAGGATTAAAAAAAAAAAAAAATAGGCAGAAATTTTAATGTGCAATATATATAATTTGTGATTTTTCTGATCTTCCTGTCTGCTTTTCAATCTTCCTGCAATACATAAAAAACTCATTTGCTTATTTCTGTGCCTCATTAATTGGAATTTAAGCATATATTTTTGATAGGGCAAACACACCATCTCATTATAAATTTCAAGAGGATATGAACCCAAGTGAACACTGGAACAATAAAATTCTAATAGACCTTGAGTTCAAGGAAACTAAATCAATCACCTCATAAAGTTACTGAGGCTGCTTTCGAATTTAGTTGGTTGAGCTGATTGTACTATATTCCATTAACAACCTAAGCACCTCACATAAATGAATTAATTTATCCACACCTATATCCTCCATGTAAGTCTACAATAGCCATTGTTATTTTCCTTGGAGTAATAGCAAAGTAATACAAAGGGATCAGACTGGCTCAGCATAGAAATTCCAACTCTATGGACATCAGTTAAATCTTCAGTAAAACCAGTCCTCTGAACAGGAACATTTTGTGGTACACATCAGAAATTGCATCACATTTTTTCACACTCTTATATATGGAATACAGTCTTTTTCCAGGACTTTTCTTTCACTTACTTCAATGAACTAAGAATGTCCACATTAATTATCTTTTTAAATTTATTATTAGTAGCATAAATATACAGAAATCTTGGTATAAGTAACATATCAAAGATTTAAGGTAAGTGGAACTTAATGGGAGGCTTTTTTTATGGTGGTTAGTATTCAGTCTTCACATTTCAATTTGACCTGGAGTTCATGAGCAAATATCTGAAGAACTTCAGATTACTTAAGAGATTGAAAAGATTCTGTACTAAAAATGAAATATAAACTAAGAAGTATTTGTAACTAAAATGGTACATAACATATTGATTTTCTGCACAGGACTGATGAAAAAATTGGATTGTCTTTATGCACTTGTTTTTCTCTTCTTCTTGTCAGCCATCTTCCAAAGTAGTTTTCAGGATCCACAAATGTAACTCATGGATCCACTGATCTCACAAATGTTGATTGTAATGCCCTTCTGCCCAAGGAACATGCAATATGTTATCACTGCAATGACTGATTCTCAAACGTGGTAAAAGCTTTTACTTTAAGTTCTGGTCGGAATATATGGACAGATTTCTTGGGTAAAGTTACGGAATCTCACAAGAATTGAACTTTTTTAATTACTTTAGATTTTAGCTACGTGTTTATATGGTTACTGATTCTTTTAACAGCACAAGAACCAAATGATTTTTGGCCCCAGATGAACATGAAAACTCCTTCACTGTAACAATAAATTCTCTATAGATTCTTTAAAGCTACACTGTTAGTCTTAAATGGAGGGGTTTTTTTAGCAGCTGAACATGCTTTAATTTTTTTAATGTGATAGATACTTTAATTTCCTCTCTCTTTTTAATTTAAATTTAATTAAAATCTGGCCTCACTGACTTTTACTTTCAGGTCCTGAGCTGTCTCTGTGTTTACCCTCCAAGTGTTTCCAGTACTTTGAGCACATTAGGAATATTAAGCAGTTAATCAAGTGTAAAAAACATTAATTTGCTCTCTAGCGTCTTTCATCAATATCTTTTTTTTTAATCAGAGGACTATCCAACAACTAAGCCCACAGATTCCACAGCAAGCATTTCATCAACAGGCACTGATATTTCGCTGCACCAAGGATGGTGAAATAAATCACTGCTGATGTGAGTGAATGGTCTTGTGTACAGGAATCATCCCAGCCCTAGTGTAATCACTAAGATTCTCCCATACAGGTTTTTAAATAATCTAAATAACTCCAGTCAAACTTTATGTGTGTATGTGTGTGTGTGTGTTTAGAACAAGCTGGTCCCTTGAAGTCATATTAAATTCTCTGCCCTATTCCTTAAAGCCCAATGTAATTGAGCATGTCACAAGCTCTATCACTCTCTGGGTAATTTTCTCTGGTTTCTGAAGCCTGTGTCAGAACTGCCATCTGTTCTATTTCTGCCAGTGAACCAAGGCTCACCCTTTCATGGGCTATGTAACAAGAATTTGGCCAACTAAATGGCAACTAAAGGTGAAATCCATTTTACATGGTGGATCTGGTCTAATATTCTAGCACAAACAACAAAGGTACTGATAGAGGCAAAGACTTTTCAAAGAATGAACTGTGTTGATATCTTTATTTTTATTGGAGACATTGCTGCTACTGACCCAAAATAAACAGCATCTAGTCTGGAAACAGAACAACTGTAAGTCTGGAATACCCTGGAATTGCCTTATGTCAATGTAGGTGTACTAATTCCTGGCACAAGGCTGCTTTGTCCTCAGGTAGCAGCAATAATAACAAGCTCTAGCTAATTGGGTGTTTATGGATCTTTGCATTGGAATTCCTTTTGAATTCTGCTGTGACCCTTCATTTGTGCAGAAACTCTGTTTTATGAGCTGCAGTGGAGTTATGTTTTTTGAAATCACTAATCTAGGCATATATAATGTTGTTCAAAAGTTATAAAACTAATTTGGATTATGAAAAAGGGGCCTCATTCATTATGCAGTAATTCCTTTCCATACAATTAATAATACCCTAAAATGGTGTTCTAAATTTCCCCATGTCCTATTCAAATACATGTGTTTTAAGCCCTCTTTTTATCAAAAATCTTCAATCTGGGGCAAAGTGAAAACACAATTGCCACAAAATACATGTTTCTTGGGAACCATGAACAGGTCCTGAATTAACCCAAGTATAGGTTCCACTCACTGAAACTAAAGATAAGCTCATCAAACTATTTGTATTGAAGTCCTTTGTCCCTTTGTGAACAGATCTACAAGTTTCTTCCAGTCCAGTGATAAACACAAAATACTTTTCCAACTCTTTGGCAAGGGTTTCTGTTTCTGCTACTAAATGTAAATAGCTTTTGTCTTTTCTGGGAAAACTTATATAACTGACTGAATTTGTGTTTTTCTGATTAAATTATACTTATCTTCTTTGCTTATAATTTTTCTCCTCTGTTTTGGAAACCTGGAAAAAATACAGGTGGAAAATTCCCATGGGGAAGCTTATATTTACTAATGGGTTTTAGGATAGAATTTATTGAGAAATTAAGTCTGTGTTAAGATAAAGATAAATACTTGGAAGTAGCATCCCACTATGAAATTCTGATGAGCAGGTTGTTTTATAAAGATTCATTGTATAGCTATTCACAGGTGAATTCAGAGTGATTGCATTGATAATACAGCTAATTCTCTTCTCTTTGTATAGTTAAAAACACAGCATCTCTTATAAGCAAACACCATATAGCTTTAAATTTTGCTTTTGAAAGCAGAAAGCCTTGATCCCCATAGAAAGTTATGATGCAGTAAATGAGCCTTGCAGTGCACAAAGTGATTTTGAAAATCTATGGATCTTACTGCTCCAAGGTGAAGTAATCCTACTGCAGCCACATCTCAAGGACAAGTGAGCAACCAGTTGATGAATCGCTCCACTGCCCAGTCTGTTGGTCTGAGGCACACTGGCCTTAAAGCCCTGGGCTGGAAACTGCAGGAGAGCAGCTTACCTGAGTGCAGGAGCAGTGGGCTGAACAGTGGAGCAATGTCAATAGATCTGCCAGTTGAAATTGTCCTTCATGAATCAGAACAGGAGGAGGGGTGTAGAGGAAGAGAGAACACTAATGCACTGTAAAGCCCTGCCTGCACACTCTGCACTTTGGCATCTCTTTGCAGAAAGACCTTAGGGGTAAGGAGAGAAAACACCAGCAAAGAAATTAAAAATAAAAAAAAATAGCTGCTTCCAGCCTTCCCTGTTTGTGCTCACAGAATAAAGCAAGCTGCAGGGGAGCTCTGGAACTTGTCTGGTCCAATGCCCTGTTCAAAGCAGAGATAACAAAAATTAAGATTGGATGTACAGGTTTTTCTAGAGAACTATCAGAGATTTCCAAGAATGGAAATTCCACACTTCTCTGGACCTTTGTTCCATTCTTGACCATCCTCTTAGTGATTTGTTTGTCCTGTTAATTAATCAGGATTTACCTTCCTTTGCCTCTTGCACATTTATTTGCCCCTCCAAAGATCTGACTCTGTCTTCTCTGTTACTGCCTTTTGATAGAGAAAAACTGAAAGTAGATCCCCCCTCCCTTTCTTCCCTATAAAGCATCCCTTAGAGCATCTTAGTGCCATTATGATCACATTCCACTCAAAATCATGATTTTAAAGCTAGTGAGATCTGACACATGAAATGTTTCTAAGTGGCTGAGATTGTACAGTGTTCCATAAAAAGTGCTTTGTCAAGGAGCACTTGAAACTAGAAAAAAGATTTAAATTTGTAAAATTCATAATTTATGCCATCTGTCTAATACTGTTTACTGGAATACTCCTGTTCAGTGTCATCTTTTTAACTGAAAAATTACTCTATTTTAGGAAACATTCTCACTGTGGTATCTGAAACCCAGAAGAAACATTGAAAAGAACAGTTGTCTTATTTGTATTTATGAATAGAAAAATTCTGGAAAGTTGCATCAAATCACACACACAAACACACACAAAATAACAAGGCTGGCAGAGAAAATTGGGATTTTAGCAGTATATCTTACTGTCTGGTGTTCTACTAAATTTGGGGATTAGATAAATATCCTCTTTGCACTCAGTTCTGTTCTCCAGCAACACAGTAGAAAACAATGCCTTGAACAGGAGCTATTAAAAAGAATACTTTACATTCTGTGGCTTTTAAGCAGAGTGTTGCTGTATTAAAAAAAAACATAAGGTCCTTTACCATCAAACAAAACAGATAAGTTGTCCCTGCCTATAGGGATACCCAGCCTGAATAAAAGCCTCTAATGGAGGCTAACATTGCCTTGAATTACTGTGAAAGCAACACTTGTCTGTTGTACTCTTTCAAGTGTTGATATTGATGAAAATACTTGTGAAGCTGCCAAGTAATTTCATGACAGATAAGTCAGGAACAGTACACAAGAACCTGATTTTGGGCATAAATATAATGTCTAGCAACTCATTTGGGGGAAAAAAAACCAGCACTGAAAAGATGTAATCAAAAGATCCTCCAACAATGTCAACAGTGAAGATACCAGTGCCAGGTATTTATCACTAGGATTATAACAAGTTTACTAATCTTAGTAAATTGGAACAAGAGATACATTAATTCTGTTCATTAGGTACCTCCTGCTGTTATGGTTTGATTATTATTCATAGTACCTGGACACTTCACTTAGGATTGGGTTATTAAGAATTCTAAGTACTGCACATAAGCACAATAAAAGTCCAGCCCCAGCTCTGCTTTACAGACTTACATCAAAAAGGATTTAATTTGCAGTTTGGGAATGAGTACAGGATGAGGTTATGCAACTTGTGCCCTCACCAAGAACTGAATAAAGACATTCTTTATCAGCACAGACTTGTACCTTAATGCCCTCATACCTTATCTTCCCTGTGGGCTTCTCCTACTGCAGTGATATTTCCTTTTGCTTTGGCTGGTTTATAAAAATCCAGCTAATTTGTGTCAGTAGCAGCAACCATCACACACTGGAATGTCAACAAACACTGACAGATTTGCACTACTGTCCATACCAAGGGATTCTAAACTACTCCAGGAATTCCCACTTCTCAAAGCAGGTCTAGATTACTCTGTGGTAGCTCAAGTGTTACAGTGTAACTCTAATTTTTGGTAGCAAAGATCCAGATGGAAATCTCAGCATTTACAATCGGGCACAAAAGTGCCCTTTTCTTCTTTAGCAAGTGTCCAATACTTCTGTGTAGGGTTTTATATTCCTGCAAAAATGCTACAAAATATTTAGTATCTACAAAAGCCCAGGTTTAAATGCCCCAGCTAAAATGCTGTTTCTCAGAAAACATGTAACAGGATTGTAGGAAAAATGCCCAGGGCAGACCAGCAGGTCAGAGGTTTGTATCAGCCAGATCTGAATCTACACAGCATGAACTCTCCGAACGCACCGCAGATCAAACTTGAATAAAATATTGAAGTTGAGAGGCTCATAACTGGATTAATTGCATTGATACATTCCTCCTCAGCATCACCATAAATATGAAACTTATCTGGTTTCAGATTAAACAGGCCTCAGTGTGAATTCTGAATATCTTTGTGAATTATTTCTTTCTCGCAGTTCTTACTGCTAAGAGTGATTCTCTCAGAGGATAGAAATTAAAATCAAACAAACAAACCAACAAAAACAAAACCCAGGCTACCCAAGATTGTGAATAAAATTGCTTTATGAGCCTGCTAAAGGGATATTGAAGGATTTGTTAACTAGGCTAGAACTGTGGAGGAGTGCTGGCCAGGTGTCCTACTCTGCACTGAGATTTTCTTTATGCTTTCTGCACAGAAGGTCTGAGCTGTGGTTACAGTGTCTTTACGAGTCTGTCCTGCCCTTGGAACCAGCCCACCAGCCCCCAGGACTCTGTCCCTGTTCAGTTTAGCAGTGTAAATCCACAGCAGACTAATGCAAAAGATTAATCCCATGGAGAATTTTGAGGTTGTGAAAATTATTTCCCCCACTTGTAATCTTTCTTGGGCCTTTCTTAATTTTATTTATTTATTTATTTATTTATTTATTTATCTATCTATCCATTCATTTATTTTTATTAATAAATACATACTTAGCTTCTAAAATTCCTGAGTGCTTTAATCTGAACTGGTAAAAACCTCTCTCATGAGGTTCAAACATGAGTCCAGAAGTGTAGCTACCCTAACTATGAATCAGCTCCCTGGAGATCAAACACAGCTGGTCAGCAAACACAAAAATCTGATTTTATTTTTATGAGATCATCAGATATAAGAAGGCAAAAAGGGTTGCATTTCTCATCTCTCTCACTAAAAATAAAACCATTTTCATGGAAAAGAAAGGGGAGGATGAAAGAGACTATTTAATGAGAATAAGCCTGATAAACATTTCTGCTGGGAAGAGAGCACTGATGTCTGAGAGGTAGTGCTCATGTGGAAAAAGGTAAAAAGCATGTTCTAATTCCACATAAATCTTTATGTAGGAAGGGGAGGAAAATCTACTTCAACTTAGATTAAATTTTACAGTTGCTACTAGTATAGATAAAAAATTATAGTTTCACAGCTGTAAAGAGTTTAGATTTAATTAGAGGAACTTGTTTCCATTTACATGGCAACTTTTGCAGAGGTATGCTCTGACAATTTACATTAGTGTGCTTTATATAATTTTTACTGAGTTTCTTGCTGTGAGCTGCTAACTCACAGTCTCATATTTTGGAATAAAAATGAGAAAAGCACTCTTCAATTCTTTCTTGCTTGCATTGGGAATTTTCCTGTTATTGATTTCTTTTAAGAATGATGGCCATAGACAAGATATTTCCATGAGTAAGTCTATTGATCAGGTTTCACTTGCAATAGAAAATTTGGTATTAATGAAGTTCATGAAATATTAAGTCAGAGAGTCTTTCTAAGGCATTCATTAACACCTTCACATGATAGAAAGACCTCATTCTGACACACCTTTTTTTTTTTAATTTTCTGGTCCATACAAGGTGAGAATTAAAGATTTTCTTGAGGACGTATGAGTTTATATCCCTTTAAGGGTGTCATGGTTTAACTCCAGCTGGCAATTCAGCCCCATACAGAAGCTCACTCACTCCTCCTCAGTGGGATGGGGGAAAGAATTGAAGAGCAAAAGTGAGAAAACTCCTGAGACGAGGTAAGAACATTTTAATAATTGAAACAAAACAAAATTAAATAATAATAATAAAAAAAAATAGGCAAAGTGCAAGACAAAGGAAAATATCAAAAAGAGAGAAATAAACCCCATGATTAACAAATGGTGTAAATGAAAAATAATCTATCACCATGAACTGACTGATGCCCAGCTTTCCCCCTAGTTTGTATAGTGAGCATAATGACATATGGTACCTAAATTTTAAAGCTCTACCAAGATTTTGCTTTATCCATGATATATTTTTCCCTGCTTATTCTCAACATTGCTAGATACTAATATTTCTGGGACACTTCTAGATTCACTAATCATTCCTCTGTTTTTTAAGCTAAAAATGGTACTCTTTTCCTTAAGATAAAAATACACTTTCCCTTTCTTTTGTTTTGTTCTCATTTGTGTTTTGTTTATAATTTCTTCCTTCAAATTGAATAGTGATAGCTTCTTGTCTTCTTCGCAGACTGCGAAACCAGTTTTTTGGCCATCAAGTCTTCTATTGTGTCTCCTTTTTTCATTCACTTTCTTCTTCCTAAATCCTCCCAATTCTTTCAGAAATCAAGCCTTCTAAAACACTGTGTATTTAAATATAATACCAGTTTTTGCTGCTCTACATTTTTACTAAATTAAATGTAATCCTCTCAATAGCATGCCCAAAAAGTAATCATTAACTTCCAATGTGGTGATTAAATTGTCTTCATCAAAATGGATTTGTTGTTTGATATTTTGTTTTATTAAGTCAAAATTATCTATAATTTATGAAAATTAATGACATTTTGTTATTGATTGCATAAAGCTTACAAACTGAATTTTGTATTCATAATTTTTTTTCCTATTCCTATATTACTATCATTTAGGAGATTAAAAAGGAATCCCTTCACTGGAATTTGGTGGCCCATGAAAAATCTCTTCACAATCACTACAGACTAGTTTACCCAAATACATTTGTTTAGCCACAGTTAGTAGCTGACAGTAACATGTAAAGAGCTGGTCAAGAAAAGGGTGAGCACTGAGAAATCAGCGAGAGACAAGACACTGCACCAGGCAGTGCCTCATGGAAAACTCTAGTTAAAAATTATGCTTGTGTCAGGATCACCTTCCTAACAGCAGGCACTTTTAGGTTACCTGAGGAAAATTGTTTTACTCTTCCCAAACTCACTCATTTATTAGGATTTCTGCTAATGCCAACATTCTGTGAATGTTTTCACAGAATCACAGAATATGCTGAGTGGGAAGGGGGCCACAAGGATCATCGAGTCCAACTCCTGGTCCTGCACAGCACCATCTCTTAAAAGTCACACTATGAGCCAAAGAGCATTGTCCAAACACTTCTTGAGCTCTGTCAGGCTTGATGCTGTGACCACTACCCTGGGGAGCCTGTTCCAGTGCCCAGATGCCCTCTGGGAGAAGAACCTTTTCCTAATATCCAACCTAAACTGCCCCTGACACAACCTCAGGCCATTCCCTCGGGTCCTGTCACTGTCACCACAGAGAGGAGATCAGTGTCTGCCCCCTCTGCCTCCCCTTGTGAGCAGCTGTGACTGCAGTGAGGTCTCCCCTCAGTCTCCTCCTCTCCAGACTGAACAGAACAAGTGACCTCATCCTCTCCTCATTTGGCTTCCTGTCCAGGCCCTTCACCATCTTCATAATTGAGAGGAAAACCAAGTACCTCAGTATTTAAATTGTAAATCTGAGGTAATGTAACTAAATCCAGAGTCCCAAGTCCTCTGTTCAATCTCCAGCCTAGCTGTTGTTTTGGCTTCAGCTTTGAGTGACTGAATGTTGTAGGCAAGAAAACCTGGGGGCTGAGGTGGGAGGAGAAAAACAGGGAAGTTCTGGGTTACACTTAGGCTCCATTGCAGGGACATTGTCCTGAAGTTCATTGCCAGGTGGCAGAAAAACCCCTGTGTTCAGCCAGGGCAGCAGTAGTCCCAGTGGAGCTCCTCTTTGTAAGGTTGTATGTCTTCAGCAAACCTTCAGGCTACTGTAGCCTCACATACAGTTTCCTTATTTTCCTTTCCACTTCTATTGCACACTTCACATGCAACACACTTTATTGTATTTAGCCAAGGGTGATATAGTTCTTGAACAGGTTTTCATCTCTGGAAGGTACATAAGAAGGATTTATGGGAGCAATGTAAATACCTAAAATAAGCACTGTCAGTTATTCTGTCAACATTCCAATTTCCACAGTGAAAACATATTGGTGTCTTCTAGGTCCTAGGTCTTATCAGTCAACCCCAAGTGTATGTCTTGGAATTTCTAAAATAGATGTCTATTAAACATGTGAATTATTTCCTTTATGGTGGTAGACACCAGCTTTTTCTATGTATATGACTAGCAGAGTTCTGGTTTTGCAGCCAACTGAATAGTGACACAGGTGTCACAAACAAGAAGCCTCACAACATCCTGTTGGTTGTGATCAATTCAGAGCTCGTGTCAAGCTATGAACTGGCCCCTGATCTTAATGCTCAGCAGCTGATTCCCAAACACTGCATGGCTGCACCAGCTTTGCCTGCTTGGAATTGCAGAAAGCTGGGTGCTACCTTTATTAAGCAGCTCTTTCTACTATTGTTACTCTATTTTTCCTCTTTCTTCAAGTATTTGCCTAAGTCTTGGTCTTTCAGCTTCCATCAATCCTTCATGAATTCTCTCTAACCTTTCAGGGACTGCTTTTAATTCCTGAAGTACAGGTAATTGTAATGGGTCTCACTGACTTTTATAAATCCAGCCATCTACTAGTCTGTCTACACAAAAATCAGAATTTAGATGTTCACCTGTAGTCACAGCAGACTTGGTAAAACCAAAATTAAGCTGACTCATACGTTCCTCCACTTCTCTGGATCTTTGGATATGCTGATATGCTGAGAGATGGATATCAGTGCAAGGTGGGTTTTTTTCCCGCATTATTTTACTGTGTTACAAAGGAATTTATAAATCTGTCATATGGATACTGGAACTCTGTCTCCAGAAGTTTCTCTAGAATATTGTGGTAAGAAAAACCAGACTGTGTTTAATTAATTTTAAAGCCTCGTAATAACCAAGTGATGTCTTCCCAGCAGCATTCCAGTTAGAAAGAAATCACATGTCTATTAGACATAAATCCCTGTATTTCATAAAATAATTTCTGCCGGTATCCTAGAGACTTACAGAATTATCCTCATCCCTTTTATGTCAATGATCACTCCTTTAAGATCAACTCCCTGGCATTATCTCTGTAATCCTTTATTGTTACATTTTGTTGCTGAAAAATGAAAGTTTTTTTCTTCTTCTCACCTCAGTGACTACCTGTGCTGGTTTTGGCTGGAACAGTTTTCTTCACAGTAGCTGCTCTGGGGCTGTGGTTTGGATTTGTGCTGCAAGCAATACTGATAATTCATTGATGTTTTCACTATTGCTGAACAGTGCACACACAGACTCAAGGCCTTTCCTGGTCCTCCCCCCAGCCCACCACTGAAATGGCTGGGGGTGCACAAGGAGCTGGGAGGGGACAGAGCCAGGACAGCTGACCTCAACTGACCACACGGATATCCCATCCCATATGGCATCACACTTGGCAAATGGAGCTGGGGGATGAAGAAGGAAGGGAGGGAACATTTGGAGAGATGGTGTTTGTTTCCCCAAGCCACCCTTGCATGTGACTGAACCTGGCTGTCCTGGTAAGGGCTGAACCCCTACCTGCACTTGGGAAATGGTGGATGAATTCCTTGCTTGGGCTTTGTTCATTTGGCTTTGCTTTATCTATTATGCTTTACCTCAGCTGATCAATTTACACACTTTTACTCTTCCACTTCTCTTCCCTATCCCATGGGCAGGAAGTGAGTAAGTGGAAGTGTGGGGGTCAGTAAACAGCTGGGACTAAACCATGACACCACCTCAATTTGTTTACTCTAGTTTAAAGTTGAACTGATGGGCCAAATTATTCACAGCATTGCATAAAAATCCCAGCTGAATTATAATTAAATACAGTATATCTTCTAACAGAGTTTAACCGGGAAGTTTAATAATTACTTCAGGGAAATACAGTCTTTAGTCAATTCTTTCTGTCACATCTTCTAAGTCATCAAATTCTGCTTGTATTTTCTTGGGGATAGGGAGGGATTACAGATCAGTGTCCTGTGAAAAGTCTGGTACAATAGGTCCTTTAGGCTCTTACTGGAGGGCAAATAATCACCACATTCTAAGGGTGTTTAAATGTCACAGAGATGTGTTTAGTCTAACCAGGAGCACAGTCAGATGAAAGGAAGATTTAATTGGAGAACTCCAGTCTCTGAATAACTGATTGGATTTTTCACCTCAATTAAAATTATTAGCAAGCTCTAATGCACTTCCCACTTTCATCAGAGGATGTTTACTGACAAATGGGTGAACCTACTGTTGCCCAGATTAAACAGAACTTCTCTTAACTGCTTAGAAATGACTGAAGATTGAATTTACTGAACAAAGGAAAGTGGGTTCCTCTGGCAGAAATTCCAAGGATCTACCTAGAGCTCAGAAAATAATAGGATTCAGTAAACCAATGCAAGGCTTCCAGTCCAGTGAACTGCATAATCCACTCCAGGTGACTCCAGCACAATGAGCAAAATAATCCACTCCAGACTTCATGGGATTTCAGACCAAAGAACAACATGATCCCAATTTCTATTACAAACTATGGACAAAGACAAAAGGTTTTAAGAATAAACAGTATTTAAACATGCTCTATATAGTCAGAAAGGAAATTTGTACTAGAAGACATTAATAAATTAATTTTTAACACTGAGAACATCTGTGGACTTCCATTAGTTCAAAAATAAGAAAGTAATGGCTTCATTAACTGTAACACACAAATACTTCTGTTCCAACTGACTATGGGTGATTACCAGCCTGGGAGGACACACTTAGCATTTCCAGGTATGCTCATTACACATTTTTCTTATCATCCAGACAATCTAGATTGGATAAAAAGTGGCTGTGATTTACAAAACAAAACCAAAGCAAATATGAAAGATATCTTCAGTTCTGCTGGTGTGATTCTTAAATGTTTTCATGCATTCTCTTGTTGCCTGCTTTATTTTCTAATATTCATTTATTGAAAACACCCCAAAGATGCAGAATTAAAGACTGCAAAAGCAATTCTTGGAAACTGCCATTTTTGACTTCCAGATTGAGTGCTAAGGAGATTTACTTATGAAGAACAGAAATCTGGAGAGAGGAACAAAGAACCTTGATCCTTGAGCAAGGTGATTTGGCCCTGCTTTAGCAGGAGATGGGCCTAGATGATCTCCAAAGGTCCCTCACTCCTAAGTCTGACTAAAACAATGCACAGGAGTGAACTCACTTCCGTGAAATTGAGTGAAAAGTGTTGAATAAATTAAAGAGTTAACATTTGCAAGTAGATTTCTTCTGAAGTCACTGAAGTAAAAAATAAACTCCAAGTGTGGAAGGTCTGTGGTTTTAGTACTTCTTTTCTGTATCTGATTTTAGTGTTTCCAGTGCCTGCCTCTTTTTTGGGATGATTCTTCCATTCCTTCTAAATATTCCGTTGCTACTGAGATTTTTCCTAGTAAACATGGAAGTATATGTTACAAAGCCTTAATAATGTTCATGATGAAATTAGAATTTTTCAAACAACATTAAACCCTCAAAATTAGACTTCAAAATTAAACAGTTCACTGATAGACATGATATATTATAATATTTCAATCAAATAAAACATTTAGTCATTAGTTGGCAGTTCTGGGGGCTAAGAAAAGGCACAAATTTTTTTGTCCAAATCTCAAATTTAAAATAGAAACATTTTATCTCTACTGAATGAGGTCCCAAAACAATGAGAGCTCCCATGTGTCTCAGTTTTCTGCTTATTCCTAAAAACTTTGATAACAAAGTTTTCTAGATAAAATAATAATTAAAATATGTACAAAGACACCAGGTATTCCCTTAAGGTGCAAATTATTTTCTGATCACTTTGAACTGATAAATACTACTTAAAATGTGTTCTTATCTTAAAAGCACACCTTTGTCTTTATCAAACATTAATTTTGAACACACATGGATTCTGAACTTGTTAATGGTTTGCAGAGGTGCTACTATGGCAGGGACCATCTTAGATGTGGACATTAGTATGAAATTAATGAGTTCCAGCCTGTTCAAAGTACTAAGAGTATATATTCTGAAAATAGTTCAGATTAACCTATTCATTATTTTAAGATTCTGAAAGTAAAAATGCCATGGAAGTGCAAAATGCTGCCATATTTTCATCCCAATTATTTCCTTCACTTCCAGCTCTGTGGCTCTCAACCACTTTCACTGGCACCAAGAAATCTACTCAGCCAGCCGTGTACTTGCCTGTTAGCAAATGGAGAGTGAAAACACCATCCAGCATCTTCGGAACAAGGGGTTTGTGGACAGATTGTCTGGCCACTGCAGTATGATTCCCATCCAGCTCTGAAAATGTTTGCAAGGAATAATAAAACTGCCAAAGGTGTTTAAGAGCAGTCAGCTAGTTTAAAGTGCTACAGAATTCAGTTTCCTGGCAAATGCTCTAACAAGCTTTGCTACAAAATGTCAACATTTGGATTCGCAGCATCCCAAGATACCTGTTACTTGCAGCTCTGCTGAAGCTCTGAAGGTTTAACTATCTGAACAATGAAAAATTAGTTATAGCTGGAAATATAACAGCATTGAAGCCTAACTTCTCCTGAAAAATATGTGCAAAGAATAGGCAAGAATTCTTCTGAGCTGAAACAAACATACTAGCAGTAAAGTGGTTTCTGTGCTTTGGTCGTGCTCTTTTCTCCCAAGACAAATATTATTTCATGAGTTATGAGATGGAAACTTTATCCAGTGAACTGGCTCATCATGTCACAGTGTTCAAATAATAACAGCCCAGCTTCTCCAGCTTTGGAGATAAGAGAATCCATTGGGGAGATGTGTTAGAAGTAAAGGCACATGGGTGGTCAGTCCCTCACAAATTTGCTAAGTAATAGGTAAATTATTTTTTCCAAAGTGTCTACTTGATGCGGAAGCTTGAAAGCCATGTTCATAAATTGCAAAGAAACAGAACCTCCATGATTCTCTTGATACCTTTATTTTTACGAAGCCTTTGACCTAAGCCAAAGTTTAATATGTAGTAGTGAAATTGTCAACTTGAGATGACGAAAGTACCATAGGAATTAAGAACTTGAGTCTCCTGGACTATCAGTGGAAATCTTTGAAGACCCTGTTTATCGAAGATATTCAGGTGTGTCAGTATCCTGACTGTCTTGTGTTCAAGGATTCTTTAAAACAGAAAGCTTACAACACTCATGGGTACAAGAGCATTAGGATAACCCGAGGCAGGCGCACATTCCTCTTGTGTCACGCACTGCACAGACTAAGCAGTCACACAGTCACCACATTTGCCAAAAAGATGTTTATGGACACTATGGCAGGAGAACAAAATGGCCCAGGCCACGACTAGAGCAGTGCTTTGGGAAATCCTGGGGATGGGCCGTTCATGGTCTGAGCCTCTGCCTGAGAACTGAAATGCAACAGCACATTTCAGTATCTGGTGACAGCATGCAACAAGCTGGGAAAATACAGAAGATGTGAATGAATCTCAGGAACCTTAACAGTTTCAATTAATTAGATCAGAAGTCTCACCTTCAGTCTCAAAGACTACTTTATCTACAAATTGATAGAAATTAACTGCAAGTGGCATTGCATGTATATTTTAAAATTAAATTAAATATGCCTCAGTCAAGTTGTTCAATCTGCCATCCTGCCTGACTTCAGTATAACTCAACTACAACAGAAATCCCTTTTCACCATACATTCACAGTTAAAAAAGAAAGAAAACAGAAGTCAGGACTAAACAGAATTCCAGGGGTCTAAAAAGAATTTTTACTACATATTAAACCTGACAGTCACACATTTAAAAGAAATTAAGCATGCACTGTGTCTCATCAGGGTAATAATAACTGAAAAAATAAAAAAAAAAATCTCTGAGCTGATCTGACTAAATATCTTATCATCCCAAAGTGCAATGAAGAATATATTTTCAATAGTTATGAAATAAAAAGACAATCTAAAATCATAATGTCTTTTGTTCCCAAGGATCATTTTTAAACTTGATGCTGGCACTTATCCTTCTACAGTACATGTCAAGGGCTGAAGTCCATCATCAAATATTCTTCCAATGGATTTTTAAGGACCTTTAAACATTTTGCTTTTCCATCACTGAGCCAAGACATTGCTGCTGAATTTCTTCCAGTCTTCCAGACCCATGCTAAGGAGTTTAAGCCTGCTCAGCAAAGAACACCCAGACTCTCTTCTGGAGCAGAGTTTCACTGCTCAACTTACAAATCATAATCAGAAACATGTACTTAATAATGAGAAAATAAAAAGAACCACACAAGGACAGTCACAATTGCATGCATATATATAAATATATATGTAAACACATATAATATTAAGGCAATTCTTTCAAGCAGAGATAAAAGTTAAATTTTCATGGAGCAGAATGTTGGTGGTTTGTATTTTAATTATATGGATCCCCTGAAACCTGATCAGTCTTTAGTGTATTTTTGGACCTCTTTGGGAAATAAGAGTTTTAACATGATATGTCCTTCGTGCTATGTATTTATTAGTGTACTTTATGAAGAAGTTATTAAGGAAGTCATGTCTTGAATAATGGATAGGATAGAATATGAAACTACTTAAGCAACAGAAAAAAGTCCCTTCCCCAAGAGTTCCACATCATACTAGTTTAGAAATAGTATTTTTGTCCTATTTTGTGGCTGTAGAATGCTTGGTCCTGTCTAAAAGCTTAACTGCAAAGCATATGTAAAAATAACCTACTCTTAAAAAATAATGAGAACCTGAGACCTTTCTCATATAGACAGACCACAGTCTGTGTAATTACTTTGTTTGTCTGTCAAACATCTCTTATGTTTTAAGTACTCAGTTCAGAAAACAGAACAGTAAAACAAAATAGTAGACGTACTTGGACACTTCCTAATGAAGCAGGTTTTCATTGGAAATTGTTAATAAGATACTAGAGTGTTTTAATATATGCTTGTAGAAAATTTCTAGGAAATTTCTGAACAAAATATTTGAACACATAGAGCTGGAGACATGAAGAACAGGACCATGCATTTTGTAATCTTCTTAACAAGATATTTTGAAAAGGACAGTGAAACTTTTTTCCCACAATTCTCCATTTTTCCAATAAAAACTCAGTTTTATTTTTCATTTACTATGCATTTAATTTGGTGCTAATATACAAGAAAACTAAAATTTTAAGAACCAGGAAATCTCTTGCAGATCAGGAATTCTGATATTTGGCTAATTCAGAAAATATGTGCAACCATTTTTATTACCTGCTTCTAATACAGTCAGTTTAAAGTGTTGTTGACCAACATATTCCAAACTTGAAAGTATTTTCAATGTGATGTAGCTCAGGATTGAGACTTTATTAATTTATCTACAGAAACAGAATGAGGAAAAAAATACTGCACTACAAGTAAGTTGAGTTTTTTTCTTGCTTTATATTTTGTAGGGTAAATCCAGCTAGCTGGACAGAGGCATCAAAGAGAAGGAAATTATTTGTCTCACCAGTTTAGGTAATTAATTCCTCTCTAGAACAATAGGACTATTATTTTAATGGGGCAGCAGAGTGCCAGCAAAAGCCATAAAAATTTTAAAACTACTACCATGTAGTAGTACTACACTACCACTACAATCCAACATTATAATGTCTCCAGACCATTATTTTTTCTTAGGTTTATCTACTAAACATTTTTGGTAACGAACAGAGATTTTGACTATCTGAGGATATATAGCTCTACCTCAAGATGACATAAAGTACTCACAGGATGTCTGAATCTTAAATGTAGGCAAAAGGCTCTCAAATGAAGAGTCTGAAATGAAGGCAAAACCCAATTCTAGTAAAGAAGAAAATTTTCTAAATTGTTTGGCCTATTTAGAATAGAAGCACTTTCAATTTCCATTTTGCTAAATATGGATTTTCCTCACATGAATGACACACTGCCATCCCATCCTTTTACCAAGATGTCATTTATTCACTGTAGTCATTTTTATCTGAAAGCCAGTGCAATCCACATGTGAACTCTTCTGACACTCTGAAGAGTTTGATGCTCTTAACATCTCTAAACTACCACAACTTCTGAACAATGTCAAAAAAGATGACAAGTGGGCCTTGTCAGGATAACAGGGATTATGTCCTGTAAAGCAGATGATTGAAACTAGAGTCTAGACTGACAAATACACCATGATCTATTTTCTACTGGTTCAAGAGCTGATTTATTATTTAAAATCTAGATCTTTATGTGTCCAGTGTATTTTATGAGCAGGGACATTGCCTGTATAGGCCCCAGAGTGTGCACCAGGTGCCAGACAGAGAGGTACTGTAAATGGGTCTAACTCTATTGATGTTCTCAGAAGTGGGATGATTTGCATCAGTTGAGACCTTGTCACCCATCTCAGCTGAAGTGATAAGCACACGTGTTCTGAAGTGTATTTGCTGTTATTTCTGCAGTGGGAGCCCACTTGAACACAAGAGATCCTTATGGCTGCACTGAATTAAACCTCAGCTTTATTATAAAGCACCTTGGAAGGTGGCTAAAGGCATACTGAAAAAGAAGCTCATAAAGAATTGGTTTTGCATAGTGTTTACTTCATGCTATTCTCTAAACTAATAAACCTGCTTCCTTCTTATGAAAAAAAAAAAAAAAAACTTATCTACATCTTGTATTCTTTTCCTCTGTTCAGCCATTTCCAGAGAACACAGGATAATTAGTCTAGCTTTCTGTGTATATTGTTCATTTAATTACACTTTCCTTTTATCATCTGCTGTAATTCTAACAGACTGAGGGTTTACTACACATGCATCAAGAAATCAGACTGGCAGGAAAACAGCCTTATTATTCCAAACTATTTCATACTCGTAACAATGGTTTTCAGAGAAAAATATAGAAAATGAATCAAGGAGACTTGAGTTCTACTCCCAGCCATCCCAAACAATGCCCTTCTCACCTGAGAATTGACTTCACCTCAATGTATATCTCATTCAGGTTTGAAAACATAAACAGTAATGTGTAAGCTGCTGAATTGGGAAAACATTGTGAACAATGTATTCTATAATCAAAGCTCAAATAAATGCACAAATTTATGTTGATTACATAAAAAATATTTTTAAGCACTCAAAAATCATCTGTATTAGCAAATGCTTCACAAAATATTTAAAGGACTCTCAGAGTGTTTTTATTCTTTATGACCTTAGTTGGAAATGCAGAGTTTTATTGCTGACTCACTTGGCAGACAGAACAAATGGGGCCTATTAGCTGCAACTCAGAAATACAAAGGAATATATAAAAAATCTTGTCACGGTTGGAAAAAAAAATAATAACAACAGCTCATATTTCAGATGTTTGTTTCTGCTGTGCACTGGATTTGAGAGCAAGTAGAGAGGGAAACAGACATATCCAGCTACCTCACTTTATTACATTAAAATCATTGAAGAGAGATCTAATCAAATCAAGTTTTGCTGCATATTCTGGGATCTTTTGCAAATAAGTAGACTTCTACATTGTGAGGGGAAAGATTAAAATCCAATATATATCTGTATTACTATATCTATGTATATGAATGTGATGGTTTATATGTGTATACACATATAGAGGGGCCTCAAGAAATAAACAGCAGCACCACCAAAAAATACCTGTACTGTCTAATTCTAGGAAGTTGAGAAGATTTGAAAAACGATCACTTATGCTTTTCAAGACCAAACTAGTTATTTTTAATATTAGCAAATGATGATGCTCTTTCCTTCCCAGCAGAGACAGATTTTGCTCAAAGGCTCACTTAATACTGTTTACCCTTCTACAATTATATTCACTCTGTCTCTCATAGAAGCCTATCTGCAAACCAACTTATTTTGCTTCTATATTAACTGTGATAACCAGTTATCAAGTGAATGTTCACACTGGCTTCGTCTGGCAAACCTCAGAATTAATAGGTATGAAAGGCGGGATAAAAACAAAAGAGAGAGAATTCACTGGTGGATGTGTTGAGATCTATCAGGTAAAAATGAAACGTTATTTCAGATGTCTCAGTTTTCTCTGTAGATCTACAAAGTAAATATTAACATGTTTTAAATTAAGCACTTCATTTGCATTTCACCTTTTCTACTCCATTTGTTCCATTCTGTTAGTATGAGTCAACCACTGTACACATCAGCTTTAGCAGGCCACAAAAAGTAATTTTTGGCTTCAGATTCTGTGATAAATTTCTCATCAGAAAATTACACGTCAGTCTAATTTCATGGCTGTATTATCCTTCTGTCTAAAACTTAACGAACTAATTAAATTCTGAATTAACTGAAATCAGAATAAGCCCCAGACACTAGCTTCTAATCTGAAAAAACATCTCTTGACAGAAAATAGAATTAATGTGTGCCTCATGCTTTGGAGAAGTTTGCCAAAAACAGACCCCTTACTGTTTTAGGCACATGGCCTTGTTTCTACCACAGATACTATTTGTTGTTGAAGTGTTTCTCTTTCAAAGATGTCAATGTCCCTTTGTAAGGAATTTCAGCCTTGACACACCAAAGGGATGCAAAGTGTCAGCCTAGAAACGCAACCATACTGTCAAGACAAGAGGATCTAGTGGCTCATTTTTTTCTTAAACTTGTATAAAAATGAATTTTTTATGTCATATAGTGTCCTGCAGTCCTTTTGCAACTCTTAGGATGCTTGAAGTGTAGGAATGCAGAAGCTGGAGTGACCTATTTGCAATAGCAGTAATGTGGGGAACTAAATGAGGAGGATATGCCCAAAGGATGCCTGGACAAGAAAGAACGAGGAGATGAAAGCCCAGAATGTGAAGGTACATATGCATTCCTCTTTGTTTCCCTGTGTAATTTCTAAAGGAAGGGTTTCCCACCTGCACCCTGTCTGGGTGACCCTGACAGCCCAAACAGCAGGATGCAGCAGCCCATACAAAGCTTAACCATACAGCTAAAGCAGATCTTATTTTACTTCAAAGAACTGTCTGGTATATCTGCATGTGAACAAGTATCTGCTTGAGATGATTTTCACCTGCCAGGTCCCTTAGTCTGCCTTTCTTCCTTGTCAATTAACACCTTTCACTCTTGAGAATTGTATATACATCCTGTGGCTGTTGCCAGCAGGACATCTCATTTCTGCCTCCTGGCTACATTTAAATGTTAATGACTAATTCTATAGCTAATACATGCAGTTGATTTTATCTTAATGTCTACCAGTTAAAAATGTCACTGCTTAGACTTGCCTGGAATGAATTTTTCTAAACCATCTCTTGTTAATTATCTTTTACCATTTATAGTTCTATCTAATGGTCTGTGTTGTCAACTGGGTTGCTAACAGGCAGTTTAGCTTTCTGCCTTTGAGATGAGGAGGTGGAACAGCCAAACCTTCAAAACAAAGTATAACCTGATGTTTCCTAATGTGGAAAAGACTATTTGGAATGACATAATAAACAGAGGTCAATAAACTTACACTTCCAATGCCATGAAGTTTATCTATGTCTTTAGCTTCAGAACATTTACATAAGGGATGACTTGCTTGCTCTTGAAGCCCAACAGCAGCCTTTTTTTTCTTTTTAAAGACAATCCACAATAATTAGCTTCAAGTAAAGAAAGTAAAGAGGAAATCAAACATCAATTTATACATCATAATTGCCACATTCATAGTTTTCAGGAAAAACAAAAATATATTTTTAGACTACTTTAATTTATAGATGGATTATAGAATTTTCTGTAAAGATAGTACTGTGCATGGAGGTATGAGGAGCTTTGAGAAAAAGAGGCTTGTTANTATATATATATAATATACATATTAATAATGCCATAGGTAAGGTTAAGAAAGATCTCAGCTAATTCAGCATGTCCAAATTAGGACCCAAAAGAGAGGCAGTTTTTCCTCTCACTACATAACTATAAACTATTCTGAAAAAGCCCAGCAGATATGGCTCTCTGACTATCATGATAAAGCACTTAAGAAACTCCAGCTCTGGTAAAGCTCCTTATGCTCAGGCCTTTAGAGAAAAAAAAGAGGAAAAAAAGTCCAAAGAGGAGATAAAGGNAGGTGGAACAGCCAAACCTTCAAAACAAAGTATAACCTGATGTTTCCTAATGTGGAAAAGACTATTTGGAATGACATAATAAACAGAGGTCAATAAACTTACACTTCCAATGCCATGAAGTTTATCTATGTCTTTAGCTTCAGAACATTTACATAAGGGATGACTTGCTTGCTCTTGAAGCCCAACAGCAGCCTTTTTTTTCTTTTTAAAGACAATCCACAATAATTAGCTTCAAGTAAAGAAAGTAAAGAGGAAATCAAACATCAATTTATACATCATAATTGCCACATTCATAGTTTTCAGGAAAAACAAAAATATATTTTTAGACTACTTTAATTTATAGATGGATTATAGAATTTTCTGTAAAGATAGTACTGTGCATGGAGGTATGAGGAGCTTTGAGAAAAAGAGGCTTGTTAAAAGGAAAAAAATAATTTTTAGAGTGTCTGTTTCTATTGCTTTGCCTTTAGCTTTTATTATTGTCTTAATTGTCAAAAACATCTTCATTTATGTAGCAGATAAAAGTCTCAATTAGAAAGGTATTTCTCTCCTACCTCCCTGAAACTCATGCTTCTTGCATGATTTGAGTACAATGGGGTGAAGACTGGATGTAGTCATGAAGAAGTTAATGTAGTAATAACTGGTTCTTTATATTATATA
>VZRX01003245.1:36349-94128 GCA_013398075.1 Notiomystis cincta | reverse complement strand
TATATATATATAATATACATATTAATAATGCCATAGGTAAGGTTAAGAAAGATCTCAGCTAATTCAGCATGTCCAAATTAGGACCCAAAAGAGAGGCAGTTTTTCCTCTCACTACATAACTATAAACTATTCTGAAAAAGCCCAGCAGATATGGCTCTCTGACTATCATGATAAAGCACTTAAGAAACTCCAGCTCTGGTAAAGCTCCTTATGCTCAGGCCTTTAGAGAAAAAAAAGAGGAAAAAAAGTCCAAAGAGGAGATAAAGGTCCAACCCAGACTGGAGTGATATGCATCAGCAATGCATAAAAATGCTACCACACAAAAATTTGTTCTTGCAATAATGTGTCCCTTTCTGAAGTACTTTTATTTAGCATGTGAAATTTATGTGTGTGGTCTGTCCACGCTCTCTGGCTCCACACATTCCCAAATGCATACATATATACACGTACACATGTAATTCTGTAGACACAGCCATGAAAGGAGGACACCTAAATCTGAGGGATCACTCATTCCTAGCACTTCTTAGGAGGAAGCACAGACTGGAAACAAGTCCAGGAGGGTCAATGACAGCAGCTGCTGCCACTTAGAGAAAGTCCAGGAAAGCCTGTGACTGGTGAAGAGGAGAACCTCAAAGTCAAGTAAATGTAAAGACCTCTGGTGCCAGAATAACTTGATGTGTACCCACTTGTGGCTGGTTGGCTTGACTACAGTTGCCTACATAATTTTTACAAACCTCAGTACAATTTTGGTGTACTCTTTTTTCAAGAGACAGTAGAGGATTTCCAATTGGCAGAAGTGTCTTCCTCCTCCTTCTGGAAATAAATTACCTTTTCATGTGATCAGAAATGGCTGAGACAGCAAGGAGATCTGACCATAATTCTTTTCCTTGGCTAGTGTTGATGATAAGCAATATTTAATCTTTCATAAGCAGGTTCTGTTCCTTATTTATTTAGAGCAGTTTGATTCCATAGGATTTGACAGCTGTCTGACATCCCTCCAAATTCTTTCAATAATAACAGAGATAATGACAATATCATTTAGGAATCTCTCACATGCTGTATATGAATGAAGCTACATATCTGCTGTAAGTAACAGAATAATGAAACAGCAAATTGTTTTGTAGAGGGAGCTGAAATTAGATTGTACCATGCTGCCAAAAGAGACAAAAAGAGACGGATGAATTTTGGAAGGATGGGAAATTGTTATACCCCTGAGAACTGCTGGTTGCTACTCCTTACCTCAAGGACGTACAAGCTCTTCCCATCTTGGCAAGAGGTAAAAAACCCTGACCAATTCATAAATCTGTAAAATTCTACAGAGAAGAAGCAAGCAGTTCTTTCCACTTAGTGACTAAAGGGACTCTGCTGAAATTTTCAATCTGTATATTTGCTGATTAAATCAGCAAATGCCGCTGAGAGCCACTGAGACTTCAAGCCCTCAGAAGCAGTCCTAGGTAATTCTGCTGATGGAAGTAACCCTCCTCCACATGTGTTCCATGAGATTTTAACCTAAAGGCACACAAGTGTTTTCTTTCCCAGCAGCACAGCAAAAGCCTGGAACATGCGAAAATAGGCAGAACTGTGGGCAATTCCAGATGGGAAACAGGACAAATGGGATTTCTTTCTTTACTCAGCATCATGTTCCTGACTGCAGTCAAACCCAGGTATTTTTAAAAGACACCAAAAGGCCAGGTACAGAAATGTATTTCCCAGGTATTTAATTCTGTGGGAAATCTGATGATTTATTTGTGTGTAAGAAATAATAACATTAGGTCCATTTCTGCTGAGGACCACATGAAGAATACACGGGTACAAGAGGAGTTAATTAAAATCATCATAAAGCAAAAGAGAATGTACATCAACAAATAATATCCTTGGTGATGTTGAATGTGTTTCAGACCTATTTGTGAAAAACTGTATGTTCTGTGAGTTTAGCCAATCATGAATGCAGCATTACATTTCACCAATCATTATGGCTCATATTGCAGTGGACTCAGAATAAGGAGGAAGGGGGTGCAGAGCTTCATTTCACTTCTGTTTTTCACTGTTTGGTGTATCTTATGTTGTATAAAATGCAACAATGGCTCTCCTATTAACATATTGCCAGGCTCCCATACATAAAATAGATTTAAAAAATCATATAAGAACTCCAAGTACTTGAAACAATTCTGCAAAGACTAAAGAGTGGGACCTGCAAAAACTTCCATATCATTTCTTAACTACACAGCTCACTATATTTTTGTTCATGTTGTTTAAATACATGTATTATAAATTGTTCAAGATTTTCTTCCAATGTAAATTAGAATAATTTTAGAAAATGTAAAGTAATGGAATTACTATTAATTCAATTCAGTACCTTCAGGATTATCAATTAAATAAAAAGGCAAAATCTAATCTTCCATTACCACAGTGATTTTTTTTTCTCTTTTTGCTTCTTTATTAATTAAAAAGTGAATTTTTCATTACATGTTATTGTGAAAATGAAGATGGGAATAAAATAGGCCAGAATGAGTAATGCTTTGAGATTTTAAAAAGATATAATTTTGTGTTTAGAAATAGTAAGACATCAGCAGTAGGGGCTTTTGAACTGGGGACAATATTCTCAGCTCTTATCTGGGCATCCTTCTGCAAGTAGGGTTTGGAAAAGTGGCTACAACTTTTGTGTTTTAAGATTAACTTTAAAGAATATTGAGTTGCTTTATGAAAACATTTCTAAGACGTAGAAAATACTAGAAAATACTGCATAGATTTTCTCCATCTGGACAGGATTTTCCTGTATCATATGCAGAACATGAGGAAAAAGGTCTTATGGATATTTTCATCTCTCAGTCTTCACATTGCCAAATCCATAACCCAAAAAACAAGTGTGTGAACTTCAAAACTGGACTAGATCTCATGAGAAGAAAGTCATCTCAAGGGAATGAAATCTCAAAGGGATAATCCCAGAAAGACTCATCAAAACAAGAGGGAAGAAGAGATGTATCTTGCAGAGCGTGAGCACTGGGCCATTTTGTCAGATATATATGATTCCTCACTGCACTTGTCCTGGTAACCTAAATCACAAACCTAACTGTGTAAATATCCTGGATTTCATTGCATTGCCTCCTCTTAAATTACATATGAAAATATCTTTTGTTTGAGTCATTTTCTTTGCAAGGAAGGATTTCCCCCATGTGATTATTAGATCTCACCCAACTCAAATTAGAAGGCACAAAAGGTCACTCTTTCCTAGCAGTGACCCTCCAAAGCCCACCTTATAAAGGACTGAAGCACAGAAAAAGGGTGATGAAGGACAGTTTTGCTGTTAGATACTGTCGTGGGATGATCTTGTATTCCCCATCGCCTGCTGGAAGGTCTTTTTGTGCCTTCGGACTGCAGCCGGGAGGACTCTTCACGGCGGCTCGCCTGACCTTGCAGCCGGAATGTTTACATACTTTTGCCCGGCTGGAGACTTTTTTTCCCTCTGCTGGTAGCGGAGGAGGAGGGGTTGCTCTGGACCTATTGTTTCCTCCTCGATTTGTGTCTAAACCGGCACAGATACATATTACCTGTCTCTCCATCATTACTACAGGAGGGGAAACGACTGTAATGAATCACCTGAAACTGGCAAAAGGAATTAAAACTGAATTCATTGCAGTTACTCAAAATGGAATTTGGCTAAAATATTTTATAGTTCTTATATGATAGTTTTCCCACATGTGGTGAAAAGCAAAGGATTTTTAATGATCACTGGATACTTCTGACCATAGTTCATCTCTTCTTCTTCCTACCACACTGAGTCCTTACCACACAACTTCCCAGTACCACTTTCCTACTGTGCCACATTATTTCAATAATCCTTGGGGCATTGCAGGGTTCTTTTATACACAAAACTCCTGACTCTGTAACTATATGGATAATGAGTTGTGTCAAACAGAGATGCTGACCCAGATTATTGCAACTGTCAGGAATGAAGAACACACCCCTGCTGGTCTGTAGCTGCTTTATCCTATACATCAGCCCCAGAAATCTCCTGAGACACTTCCTGCACGAAAAGGAATACTTTTGTCAAATATTGCAATTGTAATCTTCTTTGGACATGGCTTCAGGGAGCCAGACAATCCAAGCTGTTGTGATCAGCAGGAAGCTGTTGGAAACACATTCAAGGCTTCATGAAGGCTATTTCCTTTTTACATAGATTCTTGTGTCTTTCAGATTATAGAGAGGGCCATCAGATATGGCTTCGGATGGAAAAGGGAGACTGCTAGTAAGGAGAAGTCTCAAAGAAGTGGACTGGGTGAAAACAAAATCTTTATCTTCACAGAAATACCAACACTTGCATGTTTCCCTGCTTCCTGGCCATTCACACCACCTCCTGCACAAGAGTACCTTCTGTCCATTCCGACATTGCTCTACCTCTCCTGGCATTGATGAGTTCCTCTTCATCTGCATAACTTAGAGAACCTGAGTGGAGAAGTGCAAGCTAAAGGATGCATAAAGATCTACATGGAGACCTGGGGATTCATTTGTATGTAACTGACTGGAAGGTCTGCACTTTTTCAGTCACTTCTTCAGACAAAATGTGGGGGCTGCTTAAAAGCATGAACTGCTCATATTCTGTGCAGAGTCTGTGAAAACAGATGTGCAAGACAGTTAAGTTATAGAATATTCAAATTTTTCACAGCATCTTGGAGCTTTTAGAAGGACTTAATCTGCAGGAAATGAGGCTGGGGGTCTTTAATTGATCTAATGTAGTTAGCTGATGTGTAATTGATTTGGGGCTCTGGGTGAAAGGAAGAGAAGGATGAAAGAGGGGATGACTTTTAATATACAGAAGGAAAAAACACACCTGTTTTTTATTAATGTATGAAGAGATTTTTTTAAAAACCTCCTGATTTTTTATTATAGTAGTAAAAAAAGGCTACTTTTTGGATTTTTTTTCCTAAATCTACAGATTTTTCAGCTTTTCCAATATAATTTCTTTGGATCCAAAGTGTCTCTTACTGTAGTTGTATAAAACTGACAGCAAGGACAACCTCCCTTTAGTTGTAGTCTCAGAACTATTGAAATACAAACAAAAGAGGAGAAACAAAGTAAAACAGTAGGAAAATCTTGGCCAAATAGGTTGTCTTATAAGATAGAAGTTAATAACCCCAGAATTTACTTCTAATTATGATTTCAGATGTGGGATATGTATTTCATTATAAAAATGGAAAAATCTTTTTTTGCTACCTAAGTGCCCTTAAAATACAGATTTGAAGTTATTTTAAAGTTGACACACTGTAATTGGTAATTTTGCCATATTCATCCAGAAAAAAAAAAAATTAAAAGAGATGTCTACAGTTTTTCACAGAAATCACTCCTTTCCATCATTTTCGGAACGGTTTTGGCTTTCCAGTTTCTTCACCTGTTTCAAGGAGAGCATGAATTCCTTTATTATTCCTGTAGTCACAGTTGATAAAAATCTGATCCAGCTCTCATCCTGCCCTACCTTAATTGCTTAAAGCTTTTTGTCTTGTCTTCCCCCTGCCAACCTCATTCTTCTGCAAAAGTCTCTTGTGTGCAAGTCATAAGACAGAATACAGATAAACCCATCTTTGAGCACATTGAAGATGCTTGTTATTCTTCTCTTTAGTTTAAAACATGACAAAATCAATTTTTAAAGCTTCACATCTTAAAGTGATTTTGAAGCTCTGAACCCTTTAAGTGATGTGCAAATGGCAGAATCATATCACATTGCCAATCAACTGCTTGCTGGTACAAACTCCATTTTCCATGCTGCTTCAAAAGCATGGTATAATCAACAAGTAAGCCTTTAAAATGCAAATTAAACAAAGTGCACCTTTAGATTGAAACAAGAAATGACTCATTTTTTCACACACCAAGACCAGAAAAGTCTATTTCATCACATCACTTAGAAAGTGGCACAAAGTTATTGGAGTATTTCAGAGGTCATTTTACCCACATTCCCCATTACTGAACCCCCTTGCTTTAATTTTTAAGACCTGTGATTATTTAATGTAATTAAAATTTGCATGCTATCCACACAGAATAGATTAGTGTTGCAAGTAACAAGGAACTATTCCCATCAGACACATGCTCCTCTCTTCAGAGAATATGGAAATGAAAAATCAACAAACAGCAGAATGCCTTTCATATGAAAAATATAGGAGGAAAAAACTTTCTGGTCCTCTCTAGAGGAGAAAGCAGAAAGGGTAGCCAAAGCTATCTTAAAATTTTCATAATACTGGTAATTGTGCTGAGGGAAAAACAGGCAATTTAGGGCTTCTCCAAGCTGCCCTCCCCAGCTCCCCTGCCACATCCCTCCATTACTAAGGGGGAAGTGAAATGTATTTATGCTTTCTAAGGACAGAAAGGATTATCATCCCTGAACAAGACAGTCCTTCTTTTCCTCACCACAGAAATATGTTCAAATAGGTGACAGTGCATTACCTTGCATGAACAGTTTATAAAAAATCTCTTCTTTTTTTAAAGGCAAGAATGAATGCAAGCCTGAAATCTTGCCCAATAAACATTTAATTTACACTTGCTACTAAAAAACTGCTTCTTGTTCAATGTTGACTTTGTGTAGTTTTCACTTTCCATTGTTAGGTCTGGTTATCCTTTCTTATTAAAACTGATAGTCTTTCTTCACTCCCTGCGATCAGATGTTTTTCTACAGTTTAAATAACTATCCCTGGTAATTTAAATTGTCCCTCGACTGTCTCTGCTTCTACAGACTAATTTCCCTCTGCTTCCTTAAATTCTTTTCAGTGATCTTTTCCATGAGTCTATTCCAAGTGCAAATACCAGAACTAGATACTGTATAGAGAGAATTCAGAAATAAAGCTGTTTTGGGGTTTGGTGTTTGCATCACAGAACAAGTAACACTGCTAGAATGCATGAAAAACAAGGGTGGAAAGGAATTTTTGTCCACATTGTGAACATTCAGGATACCTTCACATTATGTGTTAATAGGTCACAATTTATCCAGATCTCAAAGATGGAAGCCTAATCCCAGATTACAGATTTACAGTGGAAATCTTTAGTTCCCAGGATACCTAACCCTTAATTCCTCATTTCCAATATCCTCTAGTGGCAAAAGACAAAAGTCTTGTGACTACAGGAGCTGAAGTTCAGTGAACTTATTATGCTAAAAGCAAGTGCAAAAACAGGCTTAATGGAGCACTAGACAAATTCAGATGTATTAGGGTCTGGTATTTTGACACAGTAAAAATTAGGATGGAAATACGAATAAGTCTGGATGTTTGTATTGCAAATGCTCAACAGTGAATTCACAGAGTTGGAAACGAAGCAGCCACGAGTAATTATGGCAGTTATGGAAAGTTTACTGAAGCTTCATAATGCAAATTATTTCAGCAGCCTGAGATGACAGAAGGAGAGAAGCAAGATGAACCTTACACAGAACTAAGATGTGCTAAGTGCTCATGAATTTAGCTCTACTAAAGTAAAGCCGAGAAGTTTGACTTTTCAGTACTGCCCAATAAGCTGTAAATTTTGACATTTCCCTGCTATAAAGCTGAACTTAAAGACTTGTCACAGCCTTTTCTACACTTGAGATGATAGCTTATTGCCTTTAAAAATAAGCCACATCTTATTATGTCACCAGTCTGACTTCTCCAATATAAAGACAAGGGAAAGACTGCAAAGACCGGATTGCCTGGAAAAGATTATCCCCTCAAGAAAAAAAAAATCGTATTTTTTTACCAAGGCACCAGTATAATCATTAGATTGAATTTTCATTTTCAAAAGAAGGGAAAGAAAAATATGAACAGCAGAGTATGTCATGTGGCTCTTCCTCCTCACACCTGCTAAATGCTTTCTGCACATCAGTGCCTACCCAGGAGAACGGCTGCCAACTCCCAATCTGTCCTATGCGTGACCAGCCAGCAAGCAGGGTATTTCTTAGCAAAATACTGATATTTACAGAAAGGAAAATTCCAGTGCTCTTTCAACAATTGCAACTAGTTTAAATCCATCCAAGCAGTGGTTCTTATACATGATCCACTGAAAACTGCCATTAGTAAATATTCATGTTACAGCTCATGGACTAAAACCTATACTCAATCTCTATGCTTTTTTTGATGCAGCAATTCTCTTGATAAATAAAGCATACGGATAAGTGCTGAGCAGGAGTCCATGGAACCCATAATTTCGTCCTCTTGTACAAAAGAGACGTTCATGCCTGTATTCCAGGAGAAACAGTAACATAAGTTGAATGATTATTTTTCCAATTAGTTTGCTTGCAGTTCCAACAGCTGAATATGCAAACTAATTTATCTTGTGAATCTAAGGCTTCGCATTTTAACTTCTGAATGGAAACTTCTCAGCACATGATCTTTAGGCTTACAGGAAGTTTACCTTGTATTTCTATTCTTTAAAACTGAAAAAAAATCACCTACCAGATCCTGCAACCAAGGTCTCATCTCTTTCCATTGAGTATTGCTAGTTCAAGAGTCTTTCTAAATAGTGATAAAGGTCAGCTTATAATGTCAATTTTTGTGCCTAATAAATAGTCATAGACCATGATACTGCGGCTGGTTTGGAAATGCTGGAGAAGCATAGAGCTTTGATGAGGGATTTATCTGAATTACAGAAAGAACTTTTAAGTGCAAATAACCTGACATAACACTTTTAAAAGACATCTAATAAATGCTTTCAACATCTTAAGAAAACAAAACATCTATTTTAGGCTTAAAATAATTTTGGAAATTCCTAATAAAAACTGGGAAACCTCAGATTTGTGACAGTCTCCCCTTTAACAATGTAGCTTGGGCAGGCACAGCTCCTTTGAGGGATCTTTTTGCAGAAGTATTAAAAGAGCCCACAGTGTTAACAGTGTCCTGCTCGGTGCTGTTCACCTGTTCGAAGCAATTGCACAGAGTTAACAGCTCTCTGGAAGCAGCAACACCCATGAGTTTAAAAAGTTGCCATCTTATTTGTAGCTTATTCTTCATCACAGTATCTGAGTGAAAAAGGAACCCTGGGGACTTCAAAGTATAAAAGCATGTGTTTCTCTGCATGATCAATAGATCTAGTGATCCTATTTCCTCATTCTAGACTACACTACACAGAATACAGTGAATAAATAAAACAGTGAATTGACTTGAATATTTCAGCTCGCTGGAAAAGAGAGTGCCTGGATGCATGTGTGTTTGTGCACACACATCTGAGAATGCTTTAATCTTATGCCATCTTTGGTAATGACTGACAAATGTGAAAAATCTAAAATGTGCGAAGTCAAAAATATGCATTTTCACTGTTGGCCAGCAATCATTCAAAATTTGATGTTTTAAAAGTGTGACATTATCCCTTCCATGAAGTGGATTAATTTCTTCTGTTCACATTGCTGAACAACCTTTCCATATTCCATACACAAGGACTGCTTGTTTAATACTGTTAACAATTCCAGAATACCTCTCATACTCGAGATCCTTTTCCTTGGGAATTGAATTTGGATTTGAAATCCAAAGCCTGACTTTCTGCTTATCCCAGCATGGTGATTTTAAACAACTCCTTAATTTGGAAGTTAGTAACAGAATACTTGGGATTCTGCTGTCTAGCAGTTTTAGGTGCAAACTACTTTTGCCTAAGTAGTTCGCTGAAGCTTTCCCACAGTCTGTATTCTCTAACAGAAAAACATCTCAAGACAAACTGGAGAAGTCCCCTAAACAACTCCATATCACTGTGATGTAGCCAATTTCTTTTCAGAGTATCCAATACACAGCCATATTGTGATGTGTTAAATGTGCAACCCACTGGAAGGAAAAAGGAAGAACGATAGTTGACACTGCAGCAAAATCATCATGAAATGATTATTTATTCTGTCAGACACAAATTATCTGAACTCTCAGAATTGTGCAAGGAACAGGATAAATATGCAGTTTAAGGAGAGAGATGTTTGGGACAATATTTTTGGGTTTAGGAGTTATTTATATAGGAAAAAACTCAGGTGCAAAACAAGTGAGAGAGATTAAATTCCCAGACTTGAATACACGAGTTAGTGGAAATCAGGGCACCTCACACTACTCACAAAAGAAGAATCACACCTTCTCATCTATAATATCTTCTGTTTACAGAAGTGAAAGTAGTAGTAGGCTCCCTACTGCTCTGAAACGCAAACAGCAGGAATGTGACTGTTCTGTTTCCCTAAATATTTGTTTCCTGATATTCCAGAGTCCTGAGGCAACTGGTTGTTGTAGCTGCCAAGCCACTCTCCATGATATTTGAAAAGTCATGCCAGTCAGGTGAAGAAAGAATTCAAACTGATCTGATCTCCTCACTTACAGCAGCAATGGAGCTTTGATGGACTGCCTCATGCCAAGACATACTTTGTCTCATTTGATAGTAAATTATTCAAGCTGGAATTAGCTAGGAATGAGCACTGTTGATCACCTGTAGGAATTTCTTGGGCTCAAGGTCAACATGCCTTTCTGAATTCACTGCAAATATGCTTCACAAGGAGACAAAAGACCCTAAACCTGCAATGTTCAGACAAGCTGCTGGCTGCTTACATGTGTTCCCAGTAATTCTGGAGGGCAAATAGTAAACTCCCATCATGCAAATACCTCACTGAACAGTTGTACCACTTCAAGGCTACACCTGTGCATAGCAGTTCCATATGAGTGTCCACAAACTAGGTCTGGATAAGCTGGGATCACTGCTTGGCTCTGCACTGCACTGTGTACATGGTGATTCTCTAGTTCAGGTGTGATAATTGCATATTCTGTTTCTCCCAATTCAATTCCTTGAATGTTGGCCAAGAGGATTTCTGCCACAGGAGCAGTTACAGCAGTAACATGCAATCAATCAACTTGCTTTAAAGTCCTGTAATTTTTTCTGCAGCTGTTTTGAACAGCTTCTCTACAATTACTAATTGATCAATAAAAGAAAGGTCTATATTCATTGAAAACAGCACAGGAAGAATATTCAACATAGAGACAGATGGATTATTACTTTTTTCCTTTCAAATATGTTGAGATGCCAAATATTGCCACCATGTCATCCTCTCATTTAAACAAAAAATGTATAGGAAAATAAGATAGAGATCTTATTTGATGTGGTGATGAAAATACTGAGCAAAGTGGTACAGAAGCCTTTGAACATGAGGAAAAATGAGAGTTTGTGAAAGGGAGTTTTCATCTCCTTATCTCTGCAGTCAGGGAGAAAAAGGATAACCAAAAGAAGGTAGGAAAGGCCTCAGGTTAAATCAGTTTCCCTTTCAAGGTAAAGCTTCCATTTTTTCACACATTCACAGGGAAAACTGCTTACAAATGCAAGTACAAGATTTATGGTTAAGGAGCAGCATTTGTATCATAGTGAGTGTAGGAAAAGTAGGTATTTTTCATTCAAAAGGCATAATTATCAACCCCAAATAGAATAAAATTTGGCTCATTTTCACTAACTGATCTTTTTAATAATTTGGAAATTGCATAGGACAACAAATACAGCAGGATTATGGATGGAAATGGAAGCTCTGAACATGTTTATGAATAGAAATGCTTATAATATTTCAATCTGCATCTCATACGGCACAGCTTTGAGTTCTTGAGGCTAGCCTGTAACTTTGAGGTTTGGGACCTCTGTCACACTAACTTAGAAGTCCCTTACCTTATTCATGGACATATTTCTATATTGCACAGTCTTCAGACAGCTTTATGCATCACAGTTTCCCTGAACTCAGAGGGCTTCAGGTTAAAAAAATCCAGCATTTCTATCAAATGGTTTTAGTAGCTTCCCAGAACTACAGATTAAGGCTGTATATTTTTAAGTGTTCTGAGACTAGTGATGTAGTTTTCTTTATCTGAGCACCATACATACCACAGTAACTTTTTATTAGATCTCTATGAAATACTCAAATACTCATATTTATATTGCACATGACAACATTTCATATTATGCTATGAATACTTAGCATTCATAATGGACTTCTAAAGGGGTTGATTCAATCTTAGCATCTTCCTATTAAAAAAAGCAAAACAAAAATAAAAGACACAGAAGATCAAATTTTGACCAACTGCATGCTCCATCCAGGAAAACACTTTAGCATCTGCTTTATACCTTCTCTGGGGAGTCCTTCTATGCTTAAAATTAGGCAGCCTCTTAAATGCTTTACTGGATTAGCTCCCTAGAGCAAAATCACAAAATTCTACAGTTTGTCACAATATTTCTGATTTAATAAGTCCCTGTGCTTTTGTCAATTGGCATCTGAACATTAATGTTTTCTAAGTAGAGTTGTTGCTTGAGTGAATATGGGTAATAAAAATCTGTAGTGTTGCACAAAGGTGATTGATTCTGTCCTTTCACTTGCCAAGATATATTTTCTGAACCCAATTAATAGCACAAGTTAATTGTAAAGTAGCAGCTGTTATAGTATTCTTGAACAGTTTCTGAACAGTGTTAGAAAGAATTATAATTCCAAGGTCTTGAAATACTATGCATATCTTTACATTCTCTCCCCCTCCTTCTCTTTTTTCTTCTGTGGTCATTATTTTAATGAACAGGTTTAGCTAACACCTTGTAGGGAAGGTAGACATTAACAGACCCAATTACTATAATATCCATAGCTAATCAAGAGCTATGAAGTGGCTCAGCAGGGAGTCTAACTCATAGCCTAGGATTGATCTCTGCAGAATTTGTGTGTGGAAATAAAATTATCTAATTCCTTCCAAATACAGCTTAAGGCATTGTGAATACTTGCTGTGCTTTCTCTGCTATCTCTAATCTTCAACTCCTCTAAATTGAGACATTGGTCCCATATAGGAAAAATATTCCAGAATAACAATAACTGAGACTAGGGATACCAATCCCCAAGCACAGAGGAAAAGCCTTTTTCCTTCTTGTTTGCACTCTTTCAGTTACTACAAGGCCCAGTACTATGTGGTTCCTATATATGGCTATGTTCTCTAAACAATAACTGGTAATAGAAATATATTGCAGAGTTGGGTCAACTTTTGGTACAGATATTTGTATTTTCTTACTCTGATATGTGTGGCATAAAAAAAACCCCAAACAACCGATAAATTTCACAGTTTGAGCCAGAATAAAGAAATGGGACTAAAAGGATAGTTTAAATATATGCTCCTAATTAAATAAGTAAATGTAATTCATTTAAACCAAATCCCAGTGAGCCTAATATTTGCCCAAAGAAGGACTTGGCTAAGAACTTCAGAGTCTGACCCTCCTTCATTTTCTTTTTACTTTTTCTTTCTTTTTTTTTTCCACCATGTGACACCACCATGTAAGCTTACTGATATAAGGGGGGAAATAACAAATTCGTCACTTCTAAGTCATGTAAATATAGTAAAGATCACAGGGAAAAAATGTGTTTCATTTCGTTCTACATCTGAGCTACAAGTTTAGGATAAAAACTGAAAGCAAAATTTTAGCTGCAGGAAAAGTTTTCTGAACACTTAAAGAGATGAGATAATGTCACGGGACACTGAATTTTCAGGAAGAAAAAAAAAAAAAGGATTTCTTCAAGGTTGAGTTTCCCCTTAAGCTAAAGGCAGCACATTTGTTTTGAGGACTGCAATGCAGAATGTGTCATGTTCCTTAAGAAGTGAGAAGAAAGAAAAAGAGTTTTCCACATTGTTAGCAGATGACAAGAAAACAAACTATATGATGAGCCAATTTGAGGTAAATGAGGCTTGGATGAAAGTGTCATTTTAAGCAAAGTAAGAATCCAACTCCATATCGTTGCATTTAATTCAAGATAAAAAGTAGAAACTTGGCAGCAGGGAGACATTCTGGCACAAATACTTCAACACATTCAACATTTTGGTCAGCCCAACTGCCCTGAGGTGTCTGGCCAGACCTAACAGCTACATTTGTGCATTTCTAGGCTGAACTTCTCAAAAGTAACTAAGAAGTTCCCAAAGCTTCAATTGTTAGTGGTTTACTTTGACACATCAAGAAAATACATACATTGACACTGATTTTTATAAAGAGTCCAGGTACACAGTCCTTTATGAACACCTATTTATGCAAAAAACGTTCTTCCAGAGGTGAAATCACAAAGGTTATCACTAAGATGCTGATCCTTTCAGTTTGATAGGAAAAGATGGAAAAATTTGAAAACAAACCAGTTTGGAAAGTAGCAAAACTATTTCACCTCAGTTACAGTCATCAGAGCACTTATTTCATAGGAAATAAATAATCCTCTGTTTAGGAACTGTATCTTACACGAATTGTTTGTGTTTTGTTGGGTTTTGAATTAATTATTTTACAACACAACTGTGCATATATATATTTCTAAGAGAAGGAAGGTGATGTTTATTTTCTGTCTTATGAAAACATCATTTCAGAATTAGGCCATAGAAAATTATTCCTAAACAAACAAGCAATTTCTTTCCCTAGGTAAAAATACTTTTGACATTTTACACATTCTATAGAACTTGTCCATCTAGACCTACTGGCTACTACAGGGATTTCAGAGAATGGTTCATGGTACCAAATAACAGAGAAGCAGAAAGGAACTTCAAGAAAGCAGTTTTTCTATCTACCTTCTAAAGCCACAAACACAGCAAAACTAAGTCCTTTCTAACGAACTTTATTTGTTTAGTACTAAGGCACAAATTTAAAGCCCAGGGTATTTCACCAGTTTGCTTCTAAACATACAAGTTTTCAATGACTCATCTTCCCTTCTTGGGAAGAAAACTTGGAACACCCAGAAATGTAGAATGAAAAAATCAAACTAAAAAAAAATGCTTATTATATTTTAATTTTGTTTGCTTCTTATTAAAACAAATCATCCACTCTCTCTGTCATCTTCCTGAATTGTATAAAATGCAATACAATCAATGAGTTATTTGAACAGGTCATCATAGCAAGATTGAAATGACCACATCTCCAGATCTCTCTATGAGTATTTCCTCCTACCCTCCCAAAGGAACCTGTACCAGACTTTTTGTCCCATGGCACCATCATAAAGCACATAAAGCACTAAATCAAGATTGACAATTATATAATCCAACATCAGTTTACAAAAATGCGTCATGCTATAAATTCATCTCAGCCAGCTACCAGATCTCAGTGGAGTTTGAACCAGCATGTTTGAAACTCTGAAACTTGAGTAAAACACCTGAATATATACAGAGATATAGGCATATAATACATATACTGAAAGAAAAGAGATCATGATCTGGAGGTTGCTTGTTTTTCCAGCATAGCACCTAAAACAGCAAGTACTGATGCACAAGAAACAGACATGAATACATATGCAAAAAAGTTAAAATAGGTTTATTTCTAATTAATTACTTATTATAAATCAAATGTGATTGACTGTTAAGTTTTTCTTCAATGAACAGGGTTTATTGAGTCATTTTTATTAAAACTGACTCTTTTCTCAGCAACTTGTAAGGATCACTATCTCTTTCTGCAATAATCTGTCAAGATGTCATGAAAAATGATAGAAAATGTTATCCTGACTTCAAAGATCTTAAACATAAACAAAAAATGAAAGCAGGCAAGAAATTATCTATACATATGAATACAACTACAGTTCCTTTTCAGGTCTGTACTTCTATAAATATTTCGTTACTCCAATTTCTACTGAAGTCTGTCCAATTTCACTGAGCTTTAGAGTTCAGCATTTTGGTTTATTAGGAGTGTGTGTCATTGGTAAGATTTTATCTATGCTTTGGGAATTTTTTACAAAATCAATAAAGATTTTTTTTTTAAAAAAGTAATTTTAAAAGCACAAATAATTGATATTTAATATCTGCTGAGTGTCAAAATGAGATTCAGAATCCAGATTCTTAACAGGGAACAGGCTCTGAACTGAATACCTTTGGAAAATTCAACTACAAGTGCCAGAATAAAGCAAGAGAAGTTCTTTTTGTGTTTTGAGTTCTGTCTGATTTCATTATTGATAGAGCAGGCATGGCTATTCTTGAGAACATGAAAGAGATAAATTATTGCTGAAAAGAGTGGATTACCTTCTGGTACACACATGAGCAGCAAAATGTTCTGAAACTGTACTGGGAAATGAAGATTATGCCAGGCTAAAATACAAGTTTTGACTGCAGGCTTATCAGGTGGCTAAAGGAAATGAGGAATTCTTGAAGAAAATGTGTAATTTAAACTTTGAACTATTGATTTGTTTTAGGATAGAACAGTAAACAGCAATTCTTGCAAGCTGGACTGGAGGGAAACCATTAAAAATAAGCAGGAATTGCCCACAGGAATTACAACATAATAGCAGTATTAATGACAAATTATTAAATATATTTATGAAGAGTTAATAGGTAACCAATAGATTGTAATTATTATAACCCATATTCCCAACATGTTTCATATGACACTTTGAAGAAAAATGTGCTTTTTTGCATTTTGCATCTTTGAAGAAAAGGAAGTTAATTGTTGGTATTTTCAGCCCAAACAGACTTTTCAGCTGTATGAAGTCTAACAACTGATGAAACCCATGCCAAAGCTGGGTTGCTGATACTTTTAAAACCACAACTGTTTGAGAGAAACTGTGATTTTAGTTTTAAAAAAGCAATCTTACAAAAACATTTCAGACAGTGTAATTTTTCCTGTTGGTAATAGTGGACAAGAAGAGGTGATAAAGTTAGAAACACTCTTTATACGAATTTTTCTTTGTGGTGAAAATTACAATGAGAAAAAGTTCTAGTTTTATGTAAACTACAGTGATATTCATGTAATTTCACACAGAAGAAAATTTTACTCAGATATTCAAAGATATGAAAAAATCATTCAAAATTATTTAAATCTCCTTGAGTTTTCTTCTCACAACTCCCTTATTTCTCCCAGCCAATCAGCTCAACTTCTAATAAAATATGGAGAAACACTCCCTGACTATAGAAAAGTGAGACCAGGTGGTGTTCTAAGTGAAACTGGAGATCAGTTTGCAAATTCCTCTAATTGCACATTAGTGCTTCTAAAGCGACACAGCAGGGAACTAAGTACAAACCTTATAGAAACACTATTTTTTCCCCTCAGAAAACCCTACTGTGCTATGCCCTGTGGGGGACCAAGTCACCCTATTTAATTCAGTTTCTTGTCATGTTCCACGGAAGAAAAACTTCAAAAAGTTTGTTCTTGTTTTAAGGTAAGACTAACTAGGTTTAAATATACTTGAGTTCTGGAAGACTGCATTTTCCTTGAATTACATCTTCAACCCTTCCTATGCAATGACTAGAGAAATGACTCTAAAACCCCCCAGTTTGCCTGACCTTTCAGAGCACAGTCCCAACTGTGAGATGTTTGGAGGTTCTCATCTAGAGGAATTTGAAGCAAGTAAAAGGCCCCCTGTACACCAATGCACTTTACACCAGGAAAGCCTTAAGGGGACATTTGTGATGAATACGGTTTCAAGTAAGGTCATGTTTGAACGGGTATGGAAGGACAGTCTGTTTAGAGCCTCAGTGTAAATGAGGTGTTGCTGGAATGCCAGCTCATGGATATATCTAACTGATTGAATTTTTACCCCATAGCCTGAAGGATTCTCATTTAGACATTTTCTGACTGAAATGCAAAATGTTTAAAATATATTTGGATGTGACACAAGAAGCAGCAAGGACTACAGACATTCCATAGGCATACCTTTCTCTAAAGGAAAAAGGAAAAAGCAATGAGAAAACCTTAGAAGGATACACAAGCAATCCAACAACTGGAGGACAAAGAGTACTTCTCAAGGTTAGTCAGAGCAATGGTCTGACAAGGAAAATCTCTGTCACCAAAATAAGGAGAAAGTCTGCTCGTTGCCAGCCTGTGGCTGGTATTTTAAAGGGTAAAGCAATAAACAGCACAGAAAGTGACAGGGTCAGAGGACCATGAAGTCATATTTATGCGTTTGTGTTTATCAGCCTTGAAGACTCTGCAGCAAGGTAATTTTGCTTTAACTTTCTTGTGAGCAACACCAGTCTGGCTCAGTTCTCAAAACTACCCCAGAGAAACTATGTGCACATGATCAGTGAGCATACAAAACCTGGAATAAAAGTAGGTGCAAACATATGTCATGCAGACAGTCATCTCTGCTTCTCAGAAATACCAGCCTCCATTTGATAGATATAATTTTCCTGTTTTGTCCTTATATAAGACACTTTTATGTCTTTCCTTCTCTCCTGACTGGCCCAGATGTGCTGTCTGGTGCAGGTAAAACTGAAGCCACGCTGTGAAACTGACCAGTGAGTGACTACCAGTTACACAAGGGTCATAAAGTCCTGTATGCTCTAAAAATTAAAAAAAAAAAGCCACAAAAAATCATTAGGAAAATCAGGTCTTAGTGTCTTATTGATTAAGAACAGCTACAATGTCCACAAGATCTCCAAACTGCATTGCATAAGGACTCCCAAAAGGTTTAAATAGATAGCCAAAAACTGCAAGCCATACTTGGGAAATGCTTTTTTTGCTTTTCCACATGAAGTATTTTTTCCTTGAAAGTACACAGAGTCACATAGGGTGAATGCATGTTGCAAACATAAGATGAAAAACACTAATAGTAATAATTTGCACAGTAAAAGTGGCCAATAATGTAGATATTTTCTTTTTCTAACAATCTTTCCTGGCAAAAATATACAGAACTGTGTAAGTGCCTTTTCTTTGTCAGGTAAGAGTCTGGGTGTCCTAAGCCATTTTTATACTGTGCACTGTGACACCTTGCCTTTCATTCTATTTGTGGTAGGGTGACCCTGTTATTAACTGGCTACTCAACCATTAATGTTGTTTAAGAAATACAGTGGCCCATACCACCTCATTAGGTTTAGAACAAAGGGACCATTTGAGCAGGAGAGACAAAAGGACTTTACTGTCCTCTGAACTGGTAACTGCCTTATGGAGTACTTTATGTCTGACAGCTGGACTCAGGAAATGCAGTGGCCACCTTTTCCATTAAAAGTCAAAAGGATTTAGTACCTTATATCCTTAATATACCTTTCAAAATTACTACAAAGTTCCAACTTTCTGGCTGTCAGCCACTAAGACAAACCTACAAATTTGCCACTCTCCATGTTATTCTAATTGTAGCTTGCAGCTTGCACATGACACCAGACCTCTTCTTCAACTCTGATACATATGAAACATAACTTGGACCAGGCATTTCCTTTCTCGTTCCACCAAAAGGCCAGTGAGGGACACAGAAGACCTGCTTGCCAGAGAGCTGCTTGCCAGACAAAGATTACCTTCCTGACTGAATCATTGTCCAGACTGAGTATTTTGCCAGTGATTTTCCCAAATGCATGCCAATGCCAAGCAGCACCACAAGTTTTAAATGGATTAAACATATAAATGGTTTATATCAAAGGCACAAAACCCAAAGAATGGAGAGGACATAGGTAGATGTATTGCAGCCTCCCTCTGCACTGTTTCCCACAGGAGAGCATGCCATGGTGCACAGAAGATAACAGCAGGTCCTCCTCAGAGACTAACCTCTAACACAGCCCTTGACAGTCCAAAAGCCTATTTTCACTAAAACTATACTGCACACCATTTTCCAGTTCTTCTGGTGGATATTGGTCTCCCTGTCTCAACATCTCTCTGTCACTGGCACCATGGTCATGTCAATGGCTGAGACCCCTTCTCAGGTCAAAGATGTTATTACTCACTTAGATGTTAAACACTTCCTTAACATTCATCCCTGAAAGCAGTTTTGTCAATGTCTGCAAAATGCTTTGAGAAAGTTATTGGCCCAGTCCGGTAGATGCCTCCTATGGAAGATGCCTTGCCTGAACCCAGTGCAGGAAAAGAGGGAGGCCTGCACAGAGGAGACAGGTTTTCCAGAATAAACATCAGCAGAACCTGAAGAAGTGCAGCAGATGGGCGTGGTTCAATGGAAACAGCACACTGAACGAAAATGAGCACACTGGAAGCAGCCTGTACTAAAATGGTTTTCATCAAACCTTTTCTTTTTTCTTACATTTTGTTTGCTTTGTTTAAGCTTTGCCTGGGGAATGATGTCTTTTTTGTGTTAAAACAATTAGCAGCTTAATGCTAATTTATTTGACCGCCATTTCACTGTGGTGTCCATCCAATACATTTATCTTTTTCTCATTACAGGTATTAATTTAACCTGTGTGCGGAGCCCAGTCTGTGCATGAAATCTTTAATCATCCTCGTTACTCCTCAGAAAACATACAGACATTTACAATTCACCTTTTGTTACGGTCATGAATAGAACAACCTTCCTTTCAGTCACTTCATTCTATGTTTCTTGACCAAATCTGAGAGCAAACACAAAACTGAATTTGGTTTTTCAGAGTTGCAAAAGGCACTAATGGTATGAGGAGCAATTTCATCACTTCTTGATATTTTAGGGCTGATATTGCCTGACCCTAGAGTGGATTTACATGACTACAAAGATGCCCTTGAGTTTTTGATAGTCTTTACCCAGTACAGAATTCCTAGAATTCCTAGAATTCTTGAATTCTCCATATTGATATCAGACTTCTTTTGTCAGAGTCATCCTTTAGAACATTTTTGTGCTAAAACAGTGACATGAAAGAGCGTAATGGAAAACCTGAATTGTAGCTCAGATATTAAAAAGGTAGGTGCAATTTAGGCACCTTTAAATTCCTGGGGTTTGTTGTTGGGCTTTTTTGACATTCACATTCATTTCATGTCCATTTTTTTCCAGGTTACTGGCTTTTCACCAGTATGCAGTGCCTTGGATTTTTGTGCCACTTATAGAGGGTTTCAGAATTACTTCAATTACATGTGCAGCATTGTAGTTATTGTTAGATGAATTTCCCCTTTACTTTCATCTCACTGGATAAGGAATTTTGTGCCAGAAGTAAACCTGGCCCATCCTAAACTGAAGAAGCTGGAAATGGAAAGCCTTACTTGGTAGAGGATTAAAATTATGCCTCATTAACAACAAACTAGAACACAGCCATACAATCTGATTACCAGATTTTTATTTATCCTGTAGCTTCACTGATTTTTTCTCCTTTGTATTCACTAATAACATGCCTCTGATTTTCTGCTAATGAATTAGACTTCAGCTGTACAGCATTAAGCTTTTTTTCAACTTGTTTCACTGGATACATTGTTTGCTTGAAATAAACCCTTTACAAGTGAATGAATATTAGCCCTAAGCCTATACTTATGAATGAAGGCTTATTTGTGATACCAAATTGTAGTACAGATAGACCCTTTGATGTCATTACTGAATATATTGTGCAAAGAGTAAAGCAAAGATGCAATGTTATCTAACACTGAATATTACGTTAGGGTAGGAGAAAAAAAAACCTGTTTATTTTGATTAGGACTCTTAGATAATTACGACAAGATTTTTCCTTAAGGAAAACAGACTTTATTAAAATATACGTGTACTTTTTCACCTCAGATACATTTCAGATTAAGCTCTTTCTAAAATAACAGCTCATACTACAAGTTGGCTCATTTGTGACACAAGAAGTTTGCTGCACCCTGATGATTTATTGCCACTGGCAAAAATAATCTTTAATTAACTATTTTAATCTCATTTGCTGACTCCCAACTACAAAATATAATTTTTTTCCTTTTTACCAAGAAAGTGGATGCAGCCAGACCTATGCCTTCAGTATGTGTCAGATGCTTTTACTGTATGAAAATTTGATTTTGGCCATAAGGTGGGATTGGCCTCCTCTTCTGTAAGCTATATATTGCAGATGAGTTTCTCAATGAAAAAACCAAACAAACAAACCAACAAAAAAAACCCCAAAGAACCCTACCATGGAAGTTTTCAGGATGAAACTTTTGACTAACAAAAAACTTATTTTGTTTTGGCATGCACATACCTATATTAGAGAAGCAAGAGATAGGAGGTTGTAAAAGAAAAACTACATAAACAACTTCAAACAGGCAAAGAACAGTTTCCAGATATCCCACAAATCCTTAAACTGGTTTCTGCAGCAGCCAATAGCAGTTACAGGATCGAATTTTATAATTCTCAAGTGAAGGTTTAGGGAGAAGAGTAATGATGATATTTTGAACCCACTTGCCCTTGCCAGAGAGAGTCCTCTCTTCATCCAGGCAAGGTCATCAGGCACAAATTCTTTGGATCATCAGTTGCCTACTCCTGTTAGTGTGCTTTGAATCATTGCATTTTTCACACATCACAAGCAGCAGGGCCATTTCTGGTAGAATTTTCTCTGATGAGCTCAGAAAAGGCCTCTATTCACCTCCTTTTTTGGAATTATGGGACACTTTGCAGGTGAGCACTGTCAAGAGTGTTCTTTTGTTTAGGGAGAAGACTTCATTAATCCTCTGGTTCTGTTACTGCAATGTGCTATCTTTATTACACATATTATATATATATATATCTATCATATAATTATATAATATATTTGTATTTTTTATATATATANTGCCAGAGAGAGTCCTCTCTTCATCCAGGCAAGGTCATCAGGCACAAATTCTTTGGATCATCAGTTGCCTACTCCTGTTAGTGTGCTTTGAATCATTGCATTTTTCACACATCACAAGCAGCAGGGCCATTTCTGGTAGAATTTTCTCTGATGAGCTCAGAAAAGGCCTCTATTCACCTCCTTTTTTGGAATTATGGGACACTTTGCAGGTGAGCACTGTCAAGAGTGTTCTTTTGTTTAGGGAGAAGACTTCATTAATCCTCTGGTTCTGTTACTGCAATGTGCTATCTTTATTACACATATTATATATATATATCATATAATTATATAATATATATGTATTTTATATATATATATCTTTATACAAAAGTTGTTTCAACTTTTGAATTTTAGTTTGATTTCAGTCCTTTTTTAAAGACTGGTGTTCAGCAATGCACAGAGGCCTCAAGAAATTAACACCCAAAAATCCCACTTCTGAGTGTTTAGGGAGTGGCAATGAAATCAGACAGGTAAGATATGTATATAAACCTCTGCTACGAGCCATAGCTGTTCTCAGGGAACACAAACAACAACCAATGCCCACACAAAGGTCTAGGTGTACCTGGCATATTTTCAGACACATCTCCCCTAAGATTTATACAATTATAATGGCTAAAGTTGCAACTCAGTATCTGTTCTTGGCAGCATGTCATTAGACAATGCAGACAGAACAGTACAGCCATAAAACAACTCTAGTACTCAGGAATTTTAATCCACTCTACACTCGACAGCCAAAGAAACTGGACTGACATATTACTAGAAGAGATCTTTTCATCTGCTACTCTTAGTCCTCAGTGACTTCTTTACAATAAAAAATTGATGGCATTTTTTTAACAGTCAGTATAAAGGGAGTTTGTTGTGCTTCATAGAAATGCCCCCCAGAGAACAAATCTTTTATCCTATTATTTACTATTTCTATATACACTGAAACAATTTAAAGTTAGAAAGATTTCTAATGTGGTGGGGGCTGGAATAGAGAGATGAAAGCCTTTCCATCACTTGGAAAGGGTTCTGAAATATCAGCCAACCAGCACCTACTCGTTCAAATGCACTGCAGTCCTGATGGATGGATAGCTTAATGCTGCTATGGTACCCTGCCGATCAATTTATCACACCAGCTAGTTCTCCACCATCATCCCCTCAAGGAAAAGAAGGGACTAGGGAGAATAGAGCCAGGGACATAAAAAGAAGTAAAACAAAAATAATCTCCATCAAGCTAGCAGCAATTTCCCAGTGACACCAGCATCTGACAGGGCCTTTGTAGGATATAATGATGGAACCTGTAGTAAGTGGTGTGTCATCTTACAGCTCCTACAGTTAAAACTGCAGGGCAGAGGGTGGTGGAATGACAGCTGACGAGAAAAACCTAGAAACTAAATTTCATTTGTATGGGATTTTTTGACTAAAAAAGGCAAAATGAGTTGTTTCAACCATCAGCATGCCATTATTTTTTGTTGTTGTTTAAGCAATTCTCTTTTTATGACCGCAGACCTCCTGGCAAAGTTGAAGAGACTGTTAATGTGTGGATTTTAATTTCTTGCTATATTGTACACTTAAAACTTCCAGCAGTGATCTTTAATAAATACAAGAAGATAAAGATGGTAAGCTCTACCTTCAAAGAAGAAAGCTTTTGTTACCCTGTTAGTTCTTGCTGGAAGTACCAATAATGAAATTCGGAGTTGAAGATGCCTTTAAACTTGTTCAATGTATAAAGAAAGACCATTTAGAAAAAAATTGGTTATCTTTTTACATAGCACCATGACAAACTTTGCAGAGTGACATATTTAAATCAGTAGTCATTTGAACTGAAGATATGAATACATTAATTGTAACATAAATTCCAAGAGCTAAGTTTGAGTTTGGGTAGTTTAGCTCAATATTACAAATTATTCTGGGGAACTTACATGAGATTTTCAATCACTGGTAAATGAACTGATTTTGAGTCAGTGTTAAACTCCTCCATTTGAAAGACTCAGCTGTAGAAGTACAGATTAGGCCACTCTAGGCAGGGTAAGAAAGGAAGTCTGAATAATATTCTTTACTTTTTCAAAGTGGAAACAGGTCTGATAAGAGATTTGGCTCAAAGCAGTGTATATTCAGTGAAGGAGTTTGGAAGCAAGAACAATAATTTCCAGTAGAATGAGTTCAGATATCAAATGGAAAGCAATAGGCTTGGACGATAGAATGGCACTTTCTTTTCTATCCATTCTTTAGCTACCAAAAAACTTCAATAAAAAAAATTAGCTACACTATTCCATTTTCTGAATTTTACAGAGGCAATAGGTCTAGATTTCACGTTGTATTTTTCATTAAAATGTTATTGAAATAGTTATTTCTCTTCTGTTTACAGTGACTGAAAGCCAGGGACTTTGTCAAATGAAGTGAGCATTTGAAATATACTTTTAATCATATTTAATACTTGTGCAGGGAAAATCATTCCCCTTCCTCCCCAAATCAAGAAATAAATAAAGAAATACATGGAAGCTCCCCCCAGCTATAGAGTACTTTGACAAGATTTCTGCTGTCTAATGCTGGAAGAGTGTTATGAGGAAATGTATTTGCCTCATTCTTTTGTTGTTTCTTAGACATCTGATACAGGCCTTAGACAGGATGTAGTTTTAAATAAATCTGTCATCTGATATCTTTGTAGGAGGGTGGTGCACCACTGGTCATAGAAAGAAGCTATACCTTATTCATCACTGGAGATTTTCAAGACAGTCACAGAAAGCCATAGCTGAGTTTATCTCCACAATTCCATTTCAAGCAAGATTCTGGACTACAGACTTGCAGAGGTACCTTCTAACCAACATTTCTGTACAGAATTCCATGAATATTCTCATTTTGCTACATTATATTCTTATATAATTCTTCATTAAATTTTAAATAAGTTGAATATAGACATGTTAAATTTGTACCAATTTATTTTTAATTTTTCTAGAAATTGCTTATATTTAATAGAAAACTGAATAGAAGAAAAATTTCCTTAAAAAATAAAGTAGACTTTCATGTTCACTATTTTCAAGCCAAACAAAACACACACTTCCTGATCATACATTCACAGAGAAATTAAAAACACAGCTAAGCAGAGATGAGGACAAATAGCTTTAAAAACACCTGGTGGCTCCAAAACTTACAAAATTAACTGCTAAAGCATTATTTGAATCCATTATTTGAATCCACCATTATAAAGCTGTGAGGAGAAATTATGGTTCCTGCCAATTGGTAGGTTGGGGAGGATGGATTTGGAGTGTTATGAAACAGCTTGCTAAACCTGTACGTGGTACCTGACAGCACAGATAACCCAGAGTCTTTCCCACTGGAAAAGGTGGCAAGGAAAGAAAAAAGCTGCAGATGAAGCCCCTATCTGCAGCAGGCACTGCAGTAACAGCATGTGCACCCTGCTTGCACTGGGATAAAGGCAGAGTCACTGGGCTGTGCTGCCTTAAAGGCCCTGAAAGCAGAGAGCAAGAACAGAGAAAGGAACCACTGGGGGCATCCAGGTGAATTCCTGTTTAGCAAACTGCTTTGGGTTGCAACAAAAAAGAGGTTCCTGCTGTGGGTGCTGTACTTCAGTGGAACAGGAGAGCTCCTGGACATGTGGTTGTCACTGATTTGCTGCCTGGTACTAAAAAAAGAAGAGAGAAATCATTTCTGCAGGCTTTTAGAACACATTCTTTGCTTTCTGGATACAAGATGCTTATAAACAACAAAATATTTATTTTCCTGATTCATGGGAGGGAGAAAACATTAAAAAAGCTTCAACATCCTGCATCCAGATGTGCTGCTTTTTTTGACTAGATGTCTCTTTACTGAGCACCTGTATTGAATACTACATATATTGAGTTCTTCCTAGGAAAAAGACTTTTTCTGAGGGTATTTGTGCTCATTTTCTCAGAATACTCTCTCTGCCTACTGCCTTACATTGAACATGATTTTGAAAGTTATTTGCCTAGAGATGATGAAAGAATGGGGGTTTGGTTGTTTTCTTTCTTTGCTTCCTGAGCCCCTAACACAGGAAGAAGATTATATTTACTATAATTATTTCTTTTAGACACGGACTTTCACAAAGACACAAATATTAGATCCACAGCCCCTTTAGACACCTCACTTAAGTAATTGAATCTTTTGCTCTTCAAGAGCAGCCTATTGCAAAGCAAACTGGGGCTTTGTTTCTCTTTAACATTTTTTCTTCTCTGATATCCTAATCTTGCCAGTCAGTTAGCAGCAGCACGTTCTTCCATTTGCTTGAATAAACTACTGTAAAAAGTACTCAATGACCTGCATGAACATAATGTTCAATTTACTCCCTAGGACTGAATGACAAAGGAAAGGTGACTTTTAATGATTCTAAAAGCATTGAATGGGATCAATAAACCATCAAAGATTTGATCCCAGGAGACCTCTTAGCAGCTCTCTTTGCTCATAGTTTCCTTTCAGAGAAGATTGTATGTGAAAATGAAGTTCTCTGTCTGTTAATGGATTTTTAGGCTCTTTCGTATGCATTAGGTAAAGCATAATTAGCACCTGCATTCTTCACGCTTTCAAGAATGTTACTTGTGTCTGTCTGCTATTTTCTTGTTTTGATGAAAGTTGCAACCCTTCATCCTCAAGAGCTTTCTTATAAAAATATACTTTCTGCAGGAAAACAACGCCATAAGTAATTATTTGGTTTAGCAAGAATATTTTTTTCACAGAAAAAACTTATTTTTATTTTGAACAAATAGATTTAGAGTTAAATACTACAGATAAATATAGACTCTTCTAATCTGTCTCATTCACTTCATTAGAGGTATCTGTGTTTTGCATGGCAATCTGAGTTCCTCTTTAAGTCTATTTTCCCAGAAGACAGAAAGCAGGATGTCTAGGTAGTTCCTGCTTTAATGCATCATAGGAATGGTATCCATACTGAAAGGGCATTTTGGTGGGAAAAAAAAAGGTATATCCATCAGTTCAACAGCAACTGAAATGGACTGGTTTTAACAATAAATTAGGTTTACCAGATGTTTGGTTTATATTATGGACTCTCACTAACCTGACTGATACAACAGCAACAAATTACTATTTTAAAAGTCTACATTATGGTAATGTATATGACTTTGGGGTTTTCCCTTTTTTTTTCTTCCTGGGTCATAAGTGCAGCCAGAATTTCAGGAGTTTGGCAGATCATCATTTTTCTAATGGAAACTTCTTCCATGTAGAGATTAATACTGCTTTTGAGTATTTACTTGTATAAAATCTGCTTGTGATTGAAGCAGCTCTTTATTTGATTTCAAAGGTATGATCACAGAGGCTGGAACACAAATGTCCCAGTGTTGTACTAGCACATCAGAGACATAAAAGAAAGCAATCTGAAAAAAGTGTAATTGTTCTATTTCTCAAGCTGAGTTCTATACAGAATCCACATCTTGTAAACTAAATTATGTCCACCTATTTTAAAATATACATATGTATTTGTAAGACAGGGGGCAATGAAATGCATATGCACAGATTAGAAAATACAGTAATTGCCAAAATGAATATAAATAGAAATCCAACTGGCCTGGCATGCTTCCTCTGACAGAGGGACCCGATACTGCAAAGAATAATCTCATATATAATTAAATTTTTCCCAAAAAATTCATGTTTATAAAACTGCCCTTGTTACAGTTTGCTAGAACAGGGATTTTGGTGTGCTATATTAGGTTAATGGACACATTTTGACAATATAATCCTGTCTCCCTCTTCTTGAAAGGAGCTCTACTATACATTTACTTGTATAACACAGTTATGAAGCTGTAAGTTTAAGGATCAAATGGACTTGCTCTCTGTTTGTAAGTTAAATTGACATTTAAAGGAGTTTGCTGGAGTATGGCTACCTGATTCAATGGCAGGTCTGAATTTCAAGGTATTTTCTGAATTCTATTGCTTTCTTCATTAGTTCTCACAGAACAATGAACCCATCACTGGTTGTCTCTTCCTTCATTTCCTCAGTGGAAAAATAGAAATGGCAAAGCAAAGCAAAGCCATCTTTTTAGTTTGATCAGTTCACAATACACTGCTAGAGCCTGAGGCTGGCAGTCAGGCAGTGCACACACGTAAGTGAGAACAAGGAGACCCATCTTCCCTGTGCTCTTTAAGGATTATGCATGTACATAATATGCACACAGGCACTCAGAAATATTTCTTACTAAAGGAAAGACACTAAAAATCTTGTTCAGATAAATTGAATACTTGGTTATGTTATTAGAGAGCTGTAATTTTACATGGAAATTTAGAAGCAATTTCTCATGTAGTTTCCCACATGTTTCCTTAGAATAATCCCATTATACTGAAATGAAGCCACATTCCCAGAAGCATTGGTGACTTTTAGGCTAAACTAATGTACTTGGAACAAGGCCACAGAAGTCGTTTTAGCAGTATTTAGAATTATAACTACTTACTGAAAGGTATGTTATTTTCACACTGGAGTACAAGCCCTTTTCTTTACTAAGCAATAGAGGGATTTTTTTTCTCCCACTCTTTTCACTAACCTCCTTATCCCTCCTACATTTTCCAAACCTAAAATTGCTTTTTGCAATGATCATTTGGCAGAAGAAATTCAAATTTAACATTTTCCATGAAATTTTCTCATTTTTCATTTGTTGTTAAATTTTCCATGAAAATATAATTTGATAAATGGAAAATTGCTCCCATTTTTCTTTTATAGTAGCCATTATTCTAAAAAATAAAAGGCAAGTCGATTGGATTAAAGTGAAAATCTTCTCCTGACTTCAATATAGTCAGACAAATCCAAATTTCATTCCATATCCAACTGCAATTATGAATTCAGGTATGTTATTTTAACTCTTTATCTCCCTTGTCTCTAGTTAAAATTATCAAACGTAACTATTTTAATTTGTGCAGTGTCTGAATTGTGGAAAGCCTGTAGATCATTAGAAAAGGATTTACATGATGATACACTTAAAAAATTAAAATTTTTATTGATAAGAATCCTTCACGGAAATCTGAGTTCTTACATTCCTTCCCTGTTTTATCTTCCTTTGCCCTTCAGGCAGACCTTTTATCAAAGGAATATAATAAAAAGATGCTTAAGCTGATCTATACCCTGTAGGTTAAGGACAGCAATTTTGTTTGGCATTGGCAGCAACCTCTGAACTGTTCCCAACAATGCAGCTATAAGAAATCTAAGTACTGGAAACCTAACAGGTTTAAAAATCAGTGGAATCACCTTGACAATTTAAATCAGAGCTCTTACATAGGCTTGTTATTAAAATAAATTAAAAGCAGAAAGCTTCAGGTAACATGAAAACAGGTATTCTCTGTTCATGGTGGTAAATATCTGCATACATAAGACCTGGCTGAACTGAATTAACAGTAATCATGTTACTTAAATCAGAGAGGAATCCAGGTCTCCTATTTACTAGCTCACTTAGCTCTACATCAGCCTAATTTTCCTGACAAAATATTGACTAAAAATAAAATAAATAGAATTAGTATTGACCAAACAAATTAAACAGTTCATGTTTTGGCAAAAAAAATAAAAACACACTCTTTTTGTGTCTTGAAAAAGAAAACTACTTCCTGTCAACCAATTTTATTGAGGACAGCAATATGTACTGGAAAAATTAAATAAGTAACTAAAAGCAACTATACTTTTGTAGAAAAACAATCATAGATAACTATATTATGAACCAATCCTCATAAGACAGTAGAAACAACTGGCTTTTTTAAAGACACTATGATGGAGTTTAAGAGGTTATGGATATGTATCACAAATATAGTATCTAATCTGTACCGTGTTTCCAGTACATTTTAAATATCTTTTTAGACAGAAAAGGGACTGCATTTCTAGCTGAGCACTCACCATGGCTGTATACACTTCAACTCATCTAGTTTCTGGCAAATTATTTTCTCTCCAGAGCCCAAAAAAACAGGGTAAAGCTCAAAGCACAATAGCATTTCTACAGAATCTATAATCTCACTTACAGAAAAATCACGTCAGTTCTCTACATCACTCTCAAGAACCTTCAAAGTAGTTTTCGTAACTTCTTCCTGATTTCCAGCTCATCAAAAGAAAACTTTTAGATGTATTTATATATGAGACACATGAGAGATTATTCTCTCCCAGCAGGTAAGGTCCAAACTAATAATAATAACAAAACTAGGATTAATCCCATGCAGTTGGTTAATTACTGTGTTTATACATTTACTCTGTCTATGGTTTTTTTCTTTTTTTTTTTTTTTCTTCTGTCATCATTCTTTATCTGTTTCTAGGACTGGTAAAACAAGCAGTGCTGGAAGATCAAATTCATGTGATTCCGTTTGACTCTGAAAGCTCAAGCTTCAATTTCACTTTTTCAAAAAAAAAATCCTTACTTTTTAATCTTTCAGAAGTGCAATTAATTTGTGTTGATTTGTTTCCTTGTTTGCTAAGTACTGAAAGATTCATTATTATTTTCTAGAATTTCTGAGAACTTTTGTTTTCCTGTTTATATTCCTTATGAAGGCTTAAGAAGATCATTCTATACCCCGACTGTAACAAGAAAGAAAAGGTAGAAAACTACCACAAATAACTTATGAGTGCACAGATTTCCAGAGACACCTGCCAGCTCACAACAGAGGAAAAGCAAAAATCATCATAAACCTAGAAGTAAAAATTTCACCTGTAAATTTAGTTTTCCCTTAGTTAAAATGAAACAAAATGACACTGGTTAATTATACATGGACTAGATATAAAGACTTTTCATAGAATACAGCTGTGAGATCTATTTAGGGAACATGACAAGGGCTGCTATTATCCAACACCTTCATACATCATGTAACTTCACATGCTGCTGAACAACCACAGTCAGTGTCAGCAAACGAGTTAGATGAAAACATTCTGACAAAACATTTTTGTCATTTTAAAAAGCTCCCAGAAAATAGCTTTATTTCAATGAAATACCCTTATGTCAATGAAACTCTCTTGGAAAAAAAAAATGCAGTCAGGAAACAATATTTTTCTTCTCAGCTTTGTCATCCAGGACCCCTCCACACTTCCAGCTGCAAAGCTTCCAAGCCAATGCTCCAAATCCCTCCAACTCAGGCAAAGGGCTCTCAGAAAATGTCTACACCACAAACTGACCAACTTCAAGCCTTAGCCTCAGCTGTTTAACTGTGAGCTCACTTTCTGATATTGTTTTTGGCTCCTCTGCTGCTTCTCTATCTCCTCCCTGAAGGGAACTAAAGCTGAACAAGGCCTTTTGTATCTTCTCCCTCTTTAGTAGCAAGACAGTCACAGCCTCAGTTCTCTAAAGTAGCCAGGTCTGCCATATATCCATTCTTGTGATAACTACAAAAGTCAACAAGAGGCAGAGGGGATTTGATTAACCCAGGACAAAAAAAAGTTAAAATCTCTCTTCAGAGTACTGAAAAGTTCTCTGATGAAGTGGGCTTGGGCACAATTCTCTAACCATGAGGGCAAACTGATAACAAAGGCAGGTTTTACAGGGCTACTCCCTTTCCTCTCTGCCCCCACAGGATGGTCTCATTCCTACAGCCCCAGGCACAGGCTGTGCCCTGAACCATATCCAGACTTTATCCCAACAGGGGTTTCACTCTTACAAAGTCACACTAGTTAAGCAAATGTAGCACAGCAATAGGGCACCACCTTCCACTGCACGTGTCAGGTCTTCTCAAAGTTCTTCCTCCATCGAAGAATTTAACCATATGTTTAATGATGTTAAAAAATGAAGAGTATTTTAGTTCCTTAAAATAAAGAACAAAATGAAGCATCTGCTGAGCCACAGACTAAATCCCTAAGGACCTTGGCACTTGTCTGTACAGAAATCACTCCCTTTCCTGCTGTCACAGCTGAGGCTACATCTGTCAGCACTGATGGTCAGCTGCCTGCTGTTGGCAGAGATTTCTCAGCTGGGACCCTCTGGCCAAATGACCACCAGAACTGGAATGGGTTGGGCTGCTGTCATTGTAGACAATGAGAAGCTCAGCATAATACATGTGTGAGTACACACATTGTAAGTATATATGTACAGATCTTGCTTGTTGGATAGATCTGGAGTCAGTATCAGATGTGCTTTTGTGAGTAAAAACATTTTGCCTTCTTGGCATCATATAAAAACCCTTCTTTTTTAGGCCAAAACTGGTATCCACTTAAAACAACAGAATACTACCCATCATTTAAATAAAACTATCCTGTTAAGAGTGCAGAACTCTAGATTATTTTAATCACAGTTACTATATAAGACAGTAAACTCTAGATTTTATAGTTTGTCTTGTGTCTCATGAAATCATATTTTAGCAAATGTTGGAGGTTTTTTAAATTATTATTCTAAATATTCAGTGAATTTTTAAAATTATAAAAGAAAAAGGAAGTCATGTTATTCCCAGTTAGTCCTCCTGATTATATTGCTATTTGCAGTGTATAGCAAAATACATATTCATTCTAATCTTGCTGGCCAGCTGGTAGAATTGCTAAATACCATTATTTCAGACAAGATGGAGTACCAAATTAATCCAAATATTCAGACAGCTTTGGCCTGGTGGAGGCTAATTTGTCTTTTTAGCAGTAAAAATCAAAACCACGTTAGCTACAAACATGCAAGTTGTTGTTCATAAATTTTGCAAGTAACACTCTAGGGAAAAGGATGACCATGTGAAACAAATTCCTTATTGTAATTACAAACATAATATTTTTAGAGAGATCTCTATTTAAATTGTGTTTACCCAAAGTAATGGAGATCTAATAATTTCATGGTTTTATTTAGAGCATTCACCATTCTAGTCTTTGTGCATGGAAATCCCACTTGATCATATGACCATTTCCTGTATATGGGCAAAATTCTTATAAATGTCCCTGTGCTACTCAGGCTTCTCTATTTCCTTCTTTCCACCTTTAGTCTTCTCATTTCTGTTTTATCAGCATCATATTCCAATCTTCTGCCTTAGAAAGCCTGCAACTGCCTCTGGCATCAGTTAAATTGAGGATTTGTACTGAAGGTAAGAAAGCAGCTCTCCAGTTAGGGAAACAGGGACTCTCCCCCACGTATTTGGAACCCAGGGCTCAGGCAGTGCCATGATAATGAAGCCCCATTCAAGCCTGGATGACTGTGTTGTGTTGTCCTGCATGATTTGGAACACACACACCAAAACACACACAGGCCCACCCTCAATGCCCGTGGGTGTAAGACAGGAGATGTCACACACATGGCATACACCCTCCCTGCTCTTAGCAATTCCCCTGGCCAGCTAAAAACAACTAATAGAGTTACTTTTTACAAATGCTACTTGAGAAGCACCGTGCAGCTTTGCAGTTGAATGTTGTGAATGTCATTATTGTAAAACGAGGAGGAAGATAATGAAGTCTCCATGAATAATTCTGTGGTTATCCAGTCCTAACACAAATTCACAAATGTTCTTTTTCTCTCATTACAGAGGACTTAATAAATAAATTGTACACCGCAAAGCCTTGACTGTTCTCTCAACTATTGTTGCTTTTGCTGCCACGAAAGAAGTGTTCTTAATTCTCTTCAAGAAAACATGTAAGGTCTCTCAGGAATTTAGAAGAAATTAATTTAATTTGATAGTCTGGAGTCTGCTCAAAAGTCTTGTGACTTTCTTCAGCTATGTGAATTTCAAACAAAATACCAAGCTCTCACTCAGCTCACAGTTTATCTGTTTCACTTATGAAGGATATTCTGCTCACTTAATAACAGGGCACTTCTGGAATGCAGAAGTATGAAAACTCTTTTCATCCTGGATTATTGAAGGTGCAGCAACTACCCCCAGCCTTCATGTAAGCATGAAAGAAGTCCCTGCTGTTCTTCAGTCTTATCAGCTGCAGCAAGTGTCACAGGAAACAGAGTGAAAACTCCACATATATTCAGGTTTTTGCTGACAGTTCTCACAGACGGGTTAAAGAAATCACTTGGAACTTCACCCTTATTTAAGACAATGATTTAAAGTACTAAATTCCTTTAAAAAATAATTTCACTTAGGTTACAGATCAAATCATAAAATTCCTTTACATTCTTCCCCAGATAGTTGTTGATTTTTTTTTTTACTTAGTGATACTGACAATGCACATATATTCACCAAGAGTTACAATGACTCTGGTGTGAGTCATTTACCCATGCTACAGAAAAGGATATGAGCAACAAGATATCCTCTCTGTATTTTGACTTTTTTTCTCAGTGCAAGGACACCACAACCAAAAGGCAAAATAATATTACTGTTCATTTCTTGTCTATCTGCAAAATATCAGTGCATGAGACTCTAGTTTGTCAGCATCCAAGAAGTCCTTGAGCTAGGAAAGGAGTGAGAGAGGTAGCTAATGCTCCACTGCTTGTCTGAGATACACATGGGTATAATCTGTAATACAATTACATCTTACTGCTAATATAGCGTAATTTATAATCTGATAAAACATGATAAGCAAATATATTTTCTAATTAGAGAGGATAATGTTGCATCAGAGATATAGAAAAACTCTAAATAAACACATTGAGCCTCTAGGAAAGATAATAATACTTATGTAATTAAATATCTGTGTAATCAAGTACATACTCATTCTTTTTAATGTTTTCTATTCTGCAGTGAAATCTATTGCTTTCAGACGATCATTTAGTACAGAAAAGAAACAAATGCCTTCCTTCTGTTTTCACCAAGAGATAAAATAACACATGATATGTATAGAAAGTGTTTTCCTGCAAGATTTCAGAGATGAAAGCTTCCAGATATGAATATCTATGTTCCAATTATATTTCTTATTATTTTAATTTACTTATTTATTTTCACTAACCAAGACTTTGAAACATGCTTGATCAGTCCAGGTTCGGGGGAAAAAAGCCAACCATATGTTTCTGTCATTCTAAGTGCTGGAATAAAGGTTTTGATGAAGTAATCAAAATATATTCAGATTGCAGGAAGGAAACAGAGTTCCACAATGTACATCATTTTACACATCCCTCACACCTGACCCATGGCCTTTCTGGTTGTTCAAGGCTTATGAATCCAGACTGATACAAATCACTTCCTCTACAAAAAGTTGTCACCACTTCAAGAACCCTGAACTATGAGGAAAACATGCAGTCAGTTCATTGGTGTCTCCAGAGGGAACTCAGCTTCCAGGGCTTGTAAGGGCAGACTCCACACACAGCTGAGTGTTTTAAGACACCAACACCAGTGGAGGATCTCTGAAACCAAGGAGGGCAAAAGTCCTCAGTATAATCCACCCTGAAAGCTGCTTTTAGAAAACCAGAATGTTCTTCTACTGAAGCGTTTTCCCATGCTCATTGCAAAATAAGGAGAAGCAGGTTTCAAAATAAGAAAAACAGGTAAGCATCACATTGATGGGAAGGAATGAAACTCAATCTTCCCACCCACTCTTCTGTATAATCATAATATTTGTCAGGGAAGTGAGACCCATGTCTCTAAGAGAACTTCACTCAGCCACCTGTGCCTTATGGGTGTGTGCTCACTTCAGTAGAAGTTAACTGGTAACTGGGATGCCTAATGCAGAATACACTGACTTTCTGTGCAGACCAAGCTAAAGGCATGGGCCAAGAGGATTGTATTCAGATGCTGACAAGACATGAAGAGGCTTTCATTCAAGACTTCTTGAAAAGTGAAGTGGGAACTGAATTCCCAACAAATTCAGTTTGATTGAGAGGACCATGGCTTAATTTTTCATAACAAGTATACTCAAGTCATCAGTCATTTTCAGTTAATTGCTGTATGAATCACCAGAGTGACTAAAATACAGGACATTACTCCCTCACAGCCTGTGCAAGATCACATAATTTGTGCTATAGTAAATGTGCATCACTACTGCCCACAGTGCGCCAGTGCTTTACAACATTACTTCAAAATATTGTCATCTTCACATATATGTTGTAATATCTGACAGATTAATACTAGGAAATAGGCTGCAACTGAAAAAATAGCCAAAACTTGAATGAATTGCTTAGACAGGTTAAGAGACCTTCATCATCAGAGCTGTAAAAGCAGATTACACATATGTCTGTCACAAGTGGTTCCTTTTGCCTTGAGGAGGCTTCAGCAAGTCTTCTACAAGCCTTTTTTTAGGATTCTAAAATATTCCTTTACAACTCCCAAATGTATGAGTGTGAAAACAAAAACACAGGGTGAAAATGCCAAGCTTTCAGTCACCAATATACAAACAAGTCTGAGAGAAATAAGAGGATATTTTCTTTACTTCATAGGCGAAAAAGAGAAAATTCTATTATATTAAATGGTTATAAGAAACACACAGATTTTTTTTTCTATTGAAAACCTGAAATCTTCTCCCCAAATTAAAATCCTCAATAATGGAAATAATGTAATTATCCATTTAGAAATTACACAGGATTTGACACAATCATAAAACCATCCAGTCAGGAATCAGATATGATGGAACATGACTGATAACAATGTTGTCTGAAGTATAAATATGAATTAGTAAGTTTTTGAATTCTCATATAAAAGCTGATTTTTTTTTTTTCAGAATAAATTTTCTGTAAGAATATCCTGATACATTGTGCATAGAACTCAGCAGCCAGTTCAAATTCAGGGAAAAACTAAAGGTGAAATATATAGTTCCAAAGTCATTAAATTCTCCACGCTGATTCAGTGGTTAAACATTGCACAGTTAGAAATATTGTCACTATTCTCCACACCTGCTGATTCAGCTTCAGGTAGTAGATACAGATAATCCTTCACATTTTCTAGCCTAAACCACAATGATGAGTTTTATTAGTTATTTCTTAGACTATAGCCTTAATCATCTGTCTTTTGATTTCCCCTTTTTTTCAACTTTTTTTGGTTTAAAAAAAAAAATTAAATTGTGTTTTCACTTCTCAGCTTACCTCTTTCTTTTAAAACAAGAAGATAGAAAAATAATTGTTATTCCAAGATGCAGTCCAGAAGAAGAAGACTAGTATAATACGTATCTGGTCAGACTTCCTCCAGGTATAATTGTCAGTTTTCAATTATCTCATCTCTTTACCATGGAATCTGAAAAATCCTTAAACAAGCTGATTGTTAATTCAAGCTGCCCCATGTCACAAAGCAAGGAGGAATGAAGTGTATCTCTTCATCTGAGCAAAGGCTTAGGTGTAAATGAACAATTATGCCCATTTCATTTACATGCTTGCAGAACACCAAAAAAATTATTTCCAACATCAGCACAAAATCAAGATAAAAACTGAATTTAAAAAGTATGGCTCAATCCCTCAAAACATAGCATTAATTCATACAATATACTGCACTTCACTAAGAGGGAAATGATCTTTGCAAACACTGACCTAAGTAAAATCAAAAAGACATTTAGGAAATAGGTAGGAAATAACTGGCAGGAACACAGAATCTTACCTTAAAAATTTTCACTGACACCTGTTAAGGGAGTTTATGAAGATGATCCAGTTGGAGATAAGGTAATCAATACAGGTGTTGAGACCTATTTCAGTTATCTGGGATAAGAGTCCTTCCAGTAATACATGTTTCATGCCCAAGAAAAATATGAAACTGTCTGAACCCCGAAACATGTGCTCTGAAAATGAGAAGCCTTCAGATACTTTCTCAAACGAAGTAATGGCTTCTCTTCTACTTAAGGATCAATTCAAGGTTGTGGATAATGAAGTCTGCCTGTCGAACTCTACTGAAGTTTAAATAAGACTTTGTGTTACAGATTACATCTACATAAAATATCAAAGCTCTGAGGTCACAAGAAAAATAGCAAAGGAAATAATGACAAGTGGAATTAAAAAGGCCCTATTTTTTTGAGTGAATATGTGGAAATATAAAAGGTCCTACTATATAACCCTAAAGACTAAGTTGCACAGTTATTGCTTCTGCAAAGCTTTTTGTTGTGCTCCAAATAATTTCATTTCCCTTTTTCTTCGTCAAAATAGGCAGACTTGCTAAAGAAAAGGCAAAATTCTTGCAGAAGAAGGTCCAGAGAGGATCTCATTTTCTGGGGCTCATTAGCAGGATTAGAGGTTTGACAGTGAAAAACATTAGTCTTCTAGGCCCTTTCCAGTGAAAAGATCGAATAGAAATCAGCTACACCATTTTTATTCCCTTTCCTTCTAGTCCCACTCAATCCTACTTCACAAGCAAAGTAGTTGAGAAATTCAGATTGTCTGGCAACACTGTCTGCTAGTGTGGAATGTGGTTAACAACAAAAAGAGGGGAAATAAGCTGTTTGTGATTCAAGCACGTTGGAAATTACTAATTTACTTTTCTTTCTTCCATTTCTATTCTGTACTGTCAAAATCTGACTCCCTGAATAAATATTTTCAAGAGAGCTTTGATAATCTTCAAGCAGTCTGAGCTGGTATAAGCACAGACTGGCAGACACTATCAAGCTTCAGTCTTCTCATCAGAAGGCATGAAATAGATACATGTGGCAGCCTTTTGCTTGTATTTTTCTTCTTTCCATGAGAATAGAACAGTCACTTCATCCTCTAAATATTTTTAGAACATTCCTGTCCTGTATCTAAACCTGGAATGCCTTCATGTTCCTGAAATTTCTATACCCCCACAAGTCCTCAAATATGTATTCTACAGAACTGAACACATCAGTACCCAGTTCAAAAATAGCACTGAAACTGGTACAAAAATGATTACCTGAAGCAAGTCTAAGACAGATGAGGCTTCTCTATGTAAGAGGGCTTCCATCCCAGGGTCACTACTGCTGTGTTTTGCCACATTTTGTGTTAAATGCAGAAACAGTCTTGGGAACAGGGACATGACATCCATCTTCCCGATTTCTTAACAGCTAGCCTAAGCTGCACTGCACTGGATGTCACTCTGGTGACAAAAATAGCTTGTTGTTCCTTCCCCATGCAGAAATTCAACAGCTTTTTTTTTTGTTTTTCTTGGTTTTTTTTTAAGAAAAAACAAGGCCACGGCAAATAAAATCTCTGTGGATCTTTTTAGCCTCAGGGGATCTCCATGACAGAAACTGTTCACTCAGAGCTAAAAACACTTCATTCATGGCTCCTGCCTGAGCAAAATGATGGTGTGGTGCTCATCTACTTGCCCTGGGTACGTGTCAAAATATCTGTGCAACTGGATCTAATTGGACAGTCTGATGTTAATAGTCTGAGAAGAGATGATGCAGAATTAATTAGCTATGGGGACAGTGCTTCACCTCCACTGTTTGAAGTGCTCCCTGTTTGAAGGAACTGAGCTTCTCCAGCAGAGCAGTCTGTGATAAAGCTGGTGTTCCTGTTCCAAGAGATCTCTGTACTGTCAAACCAATAGTCCCATAACACTGGCCTAACTTTTCCAAAAGAACACACATATAACTTCTGAAATTTCTGCAGAAACACATTTTCCTTCTACAGGATGTAATCTGAATTTCTGTGAAACATGAATGTTCATCAATTCCCCTCCCATACCCTACTCAGGACCCACTGGGAAATGAGATTGTGTATCCCCTAAGGCCATCCCAGAGAGCAATGCTTTAAATAAATGACTAAGACCTATTTGTCTTTGCCAGGAAATATCTTTTAAATAAATCTCTGCTTGTCCCAGTTGACTGTCACCGTGCACAGCTGCAATTCGTATTTCCACGACATCCTATTCCATTACTGTTCTTGCTGCTCAATACAGTGCATGTTTCTCTTTTACTCTCATCAAATAACTTTGTTATCAGTTTAAAATCTAATTTGTTTTCGTTGGTTACAGTTTTTCTCACCAGTAGATTCCCTTTTGCATTAGTATTAATATCTAAAGTACGAGCTGATGGTTTCTATACTCTTTAAAAATCTTCATAAAAGTTATCTCTATTACAAGATAAGGATAGCAATAAAATCCAGCGACACAGATGATTTTTTATGCTTGACACAGTACAGGAACATTCTTTAGGGATGGGCAAATCAAGTACAAATTTTAGTGCTACTCAGCCAACTGAACACTGCTGGAATGACACTGCTGGAATGACACTGCAGGCCCTGCTGCAGACTATCCATCTGACATGTGCAATGTCAGATTTGTGAGCAAGGACAGAAGAGACTGGGATCTATAGCTTAACAATTAAATATTGGTTAATACAGATCAAAGTTTTAATTTGAGCAGTTTCCCAGGTTTTGGACTTTACAGAACTGTGCTCTACAGGACATCCCAGCCAACACACACCATAAAATAAGTCCATTTGCAGTTAGCAAATCTCATAAACACATTGAGGGCTTCTGCAGAGAAAAGGGACATTTCTAGCAGGAAATGAAAAGAAAAAGAAAAAGAAAAATTAAGACTAAAAGACAACAGCTGTATTCAATGTTTATTAGAAGGCAAATTTTCCTGTCTCTGCCAGCCTTTCTGGTACCTTTCTGTAAAATGGCAGAAAGCTCTCAGACTCACCACTGAGGACCAAGGCATGCAACATTCTAACAAGTATTAAAGGCAGATCTAGGGTCTACCAGAAAAATAGAAGAGTAGTTCCTGTGGATGCTCCAAAGTGCAGGAGTCTTCAACCCCACTCCACCTTCCTCAAGTGTACAACTTAAGTTGACTACCTTCTCAGAATGGTCCTTATCTGCTAAAAAGGGTAGGCATCTGTGGGTTTACAAAGTATTTGCAATGCAATAAAGAACTAGTTGAATCTCTGCCCTGATGCACTGCAGTTTTTATAAGGTGCTCTCCAATGAACCATATCTTGACAGTCCCTTTTCAGTTACAATTGAAAGACATAAGGGTCTGAGTTTCCTCTCACAAGCATCAATATACTGACATAATTCCACTGGACTTAACTCATATTTATACTAATGTCCTTTTATACCACTCAGCTTTACCTTAGATACCAGTATACAAGAGTATTAATCAGAATCAGGCACTGATGCCTTGACTAGGATTAACTTACACAAAACCAAGAAAACAAAATCAGCAGCTGAGACTTGTTTTAAGTAAGTGCAGAGGTTGCCCTGTCTACAAAGAAAGGAGCTGTGAAGCTCTTTAGTCTGACTGAAAGTTGAAATATCTTTGTTTCTATGCTTTGCTGCTTTTATCACCATAAAACATAAAGCCAAGAGAAAAAGAAGGATGATTAAACACCCACTAGTGGAAATCCATGGATGCAAAGCATTTCTCACTTGGGCTCTTAACTGTCAGGACTTTTGTTAGGCAAGGGTGGTTTGCAGCAGCACACACCTGTCAACAGTTACAGAAGTTACTTTAAAGAAGTTTATCTGCATCCATCTGGAGAAAATAACTCCTAGTGACAGAAATGCACATACCCATAGTCAACAAAGATGATGGCAGTGAACAAGTCAGAAACCAAAATGATAGCCATAAAACTCTTTGTTTACATTTGCAGAAATATATGTTTTCTATAACAGCCTGAAGTTTGGAAGGCTGCAATGCCATATACCATCAGAGACAAGTGTGTACCTCTCTCTCTCAGGATTTCTGGAGGCACACACTGCATCAGAGTTGTAAGAGAATAAAGAAGCAAAGAAATATAGCAAAAGGTAAAGTGAAGGAGAACAAGACAAAGTACAGTTAAATCAGCCTTTCTGAGTATCAGATCAAGGCAGAGGGTTTTTCTTAGGGAACAGAGCAATGAACTCAGAGTCAAGAACAATAAATCATATTCCTGGTTCCCATATTGATTGTGTAGCTCTGCTCAAATTACTGAATTTCCCCATTCTTCATTTAAGAAAGCATGCTGGTTTTGGCTGAGTTAATCTTCTTCACAGTAGCTTGTCTGGGGCTGTGTTTTGGATTTGGGCTGGAACCCATGTTGAGAACAGAGGTGTTTCAGTTACTGCTGAGCAGTGCTTGCACAGATTTAAGGCCTTTCCTGCTCCCCTCCAGCCAAGAGGCTTGGGGGACGCAAGTGGCTGGGAGGAGCTGACCCCAGCTGACCACAGGGATATTCCATGTAGTGCCATGCTCAGCATATAAAGTTGGAGGAGGAAGAAGGAAGGAGGGACATTTGGAGTGATGGTGTTTGTCTTCCTAAGTCACTGTTCCGTGTGATGGAGCCCGGCTGTCCTGGGGATGGCTGAACCCCTGCCTGCCCAAGGGAAGTGAGGAATTCATTCCTTGCTTTCCTTTGCTTGCTTACCTATTAAGCTGCCTTTATCTCAACCCAGCAGTTTTTTCCCCTTTACTCTTCTGATTCTCTCCCCCATCCCACAGGTGGCTGTGTGGGGCTCAGCTAATGACTGAGGTTAAACCACAACACACACACACACAGACACACACACAAAAGTCAGGTTCAGTTCATTGTTCAGCTGGTCTGAAATCCTCAGATACAGCCTACTGAACATGACTGTTCTAAATGTCAACAGCTTGCACAGCTGAGGCAACCTGGAACTTCTATGACAAAGAAGGGTGGTTGTAAAGCTTTGCCAGCCACTGAGGAAGACTTAATGCTGTAGAGAAAACAAATTGGTAATATTGACCAGATGGTAAGAAAGCCTTAGTGTGGTAAAGGAGAAACTGCAGTTCTGTTCTGGGTTACAGCTAAATGAACCTTTAGTAACATGCAATTTTACAGACTAATTTTACCTCCGTTTCTGCATCTTAAATAGTGATAAAATATCTACCTATATTGGGGAACAAGAAAAGGCTTGGGAACATATACAAGTCTTGAGAGTCACACTCCCTCTGAGCAAATGTTTTTCTGCATAATGCTTCACTGTGCTTTCTTTTATGTAACAAGACAATGTGGAAAACCCACTTTCAGACAAATTTGTTACTGCTACGTATGAATCATGCTTGGACTTGTACCTGTATGCTTGGGCTGCCTTAAAATAAAGTCTAATTTTTTACAACATGATCCTGCAAAGTTCCTTTGTGTTCTAAATCCAGAGTGATTATTCTGGAGGAGATGACCAATGTACTTTGTAATACTTTGTTTCTTCCCAGATCAGATCACTATTCACATTAATAACTTCACTATTTCCTAGACACTAACTTGAACTTTGATATATTGCCATTTTCATTTACTTTCTTTTCCCACTATTTGGACTTTCAACAGAGTCTGCACAAGTGTTCCCATCAAAGCCAATTTGGAATTAATCTTTCAAGTAGGAGCTCATGTCACAGTATCAGATGTTCTAGTCACTAACACAGTGCATCTGCTAAATTTCCATCATCTCATAAGATTGTACTTCTGCTTTAAAAAAAGCACTGACATTTTTGCCTGTCAATATTTTCTCATTGCTCGTGACATAGTTGTTCTCAAAACTCACAGTGAATTTCTCTGTCTATATAAACCATAATTATGCAGGAATGAAAATTAGATTTAACACATATAATTGCCATAATCATGTATTTGGACTTCTTTTTTAACTTGGAGCAAATCCTTCTCCAGTTTTCCCTTGCCCCAGCAAATACCCACACATTACAGTAAATAAACTGAATGTCCAGGGTCTGCATCATCAGATCTTCCTTCGACCAAACTGTACAGCAGCTCACCGGCTTTCACTCTGAAGCTACTTGGAAAGCATCCTATTCTGTGTTACCAAAGGGTGTGTTGTCTTCCATTCATTATGAAAGACATTCTAAAGGTGAAGTCAATTAAGGCTACCAAGTTTATATGAAGCAAAATTAGTCAGTGAATCATCCTTTCTCATTTGCATATAGTGCTTATTCTATCTTTTAATTTTACTAAATAGACAATAAGGATGGCATTTACTTCACAAACTCAGACATTGCTGGTATATAGTTGTATCTGATCTCAACACCTTGGGCTCCCACTCTAGCAAACCAAGAGATTGGTTTCTTTGAGAAAGATTAATCTGGTCTACAGAGTATGTCTAACTTGGGCAGTAAAATTCTAGGCAGAGACAGATCCAAAAATCAGTACTGTGTGTATAACCAAAGAGTGAGCCCCGAAGGACTTTCTCTCAATTAAAAACAAGGTCTTATATAGAACAGTATTCAAAGAGTGGTCTTTGGTGGTTCCCATTTCAATTATTTGAAATACAGTGAAAAGAGTGCTATAAGGTGAAAGTTCTTTCCAGAATCAAAGTACATACAATGATAAACCAAGTTTATAGAATCATATTAATTTATTAGGTTTGATGATGATGGATGTCTTTCATTAGTAGTAATACTGCTATTATTAATAATGATTACCATCTATGATGATTTTTATAGAGGGGAAATGTTGGTGATGTGTAATGAAAAAGAATGCAAAAGACCTTTCCAGTCCCTGAATGGTTTTCATTTGTTTTTGCAGTTTGGTGAAACATGTTCAGAAAGGAATCACACAGTGATGGGGTGAAGCACCAGCCCAGCACACCTCTGGTGCAGTTCCACCCTTCCTATACAAAACACCAAACTGTTGCACTGCCAGAAGAAAGGGGCAGGCCTAGGAAGGAAACCTCAATGTTTTTTCTGATAATGATTACTTCATGAAAGAAATCAGTTCTTTTTGTAACAGAATATGTTCCTCCAAAACTGGAATTCTGATGCTTAATCATGCCACCACTCCATGTATCTGATGGCAACCATCAAAGATATTTATAAGGCATCGCAAATCATCTGCCCCATCTCAGTTGTTTATTTTCAACAGTTGCCATTCTCAGCTGTTTTCCCTCTATTGTCAGCTTTATTTCACATGCTGTGGATAAAGATTTTAAAGACTCATCTTTGTCTTTTTGAGTTTTCCGCTCTCCTCAGAACAGGAGGGGAAAATCATCTGCCTGTGCAAAATGTCCAAGTTCCCAGTAAGTGAGTAAAAATTCCTGAGTGTTTTAAGTTGTTACATTCTTACTGAAGCTCCCTGACAGTGCACCTAATATTTAGATTTTTTTCAAATTCAATGCTAGTGTTTCCTTGCTCATTCGCTTTCCCTTTCCACAGGGCAGTACCAATCTGACAGGGAAAATCATGATCTGTGTTTATATAGTCTAATAGGAACTGTCAAAACAGCCACCAGTCAATCAGTCATCTGTCTCTCATTTTCAAAGCATTTTATAACTTTTTGTGGACTTGTACAGGTTTCAGACAGATATGGCACAAGTTACAGTTGATTTAGAATGTCATGCATTAACAATGAAAACCTTCAAGGACTCCTTCTTTGTCTCATTATGAAACAGAAAAAGTGCATGGCAGGGAGAATACTAGACATGAATAGACATGATTTTTTTTCCTGAGTCCTTAACATGTCACGAAACATAAGTCTTCTTGATCTTTATCTAATGTAACACTGAATGGCTCATACGGGTCACTTGCCCAGAGGTGCTAAAGAGCTTTAAATCATAGTATTGCTCTGCTGTATTGCTGACCTCTCTGTTCCCTTGGGAATTGTTTTAACTTTCTCTTCCATTCTGTCAGAGAGAGCCTTCATTGCCTAGAAGAGTGCTGCCTTTCAGTCCTGCATTTCCCAGACAGACATGTAATTGTGTATGGTTTGCAGCAAGAAGCAGCACCTGCCATTCTCTGCATGTGCTGCACATGTAGTCTGAGAACAGGCTGTGTGTCCAGAGGATTGGAGTTATGCTCATTAAAGGAGCACAGGCATGATTTTGTGTTCTACTGTATTCCATGTTTTCACCTGGATGTATAATTTAGGACAAATTTTAAGTCTAAGATCAAAGGTTCTTTCTCCAGCTTAGTTTGCAGAGAACATGCCTACACTGAACAAGGATCCCTCAAGGTAAATTATTTATAATCATATATCATTTAAACTGCAAGGATTTGGAACAGTTTCCACATCACTTACACATGTTGTTAACTTCTTGACCCTCTACTGCTGAGGAAGCTAATATGTTGTTCTTCCAGGAAGGAAGGAATTGGATCTTTCTAGACCATGGTAAATGAAACAAGACTAAGTGCTAAGAGGCTGATTTCTTTGAGGCTGAAACAGGTATTGATAACTACTTGTCAACCTCTTTAGCACCAGTTTGAAACTTCCTTCTGAAGTCAATGGAGACACTTTGATTTCTCTAAATTAAATTAGTTTACCCTCATAAAAATGGACCAACTTCTCAATTTTGGAAATACCTGCTAGAACAAATGAAGGAAAAGCATATATCCAGTGGTATGAATTTTGATTAAGCTCATTCTGCTTTTAAACTTCTGAGAATGAAATACTGGCAAGATCACTCACTGTAAGCCACAGTCTGATAATCAGGACACAGAATTTTATGCACATCCAGACAGAAACAGCTCAAGATTCACGGTCATAGTTCTACAGACTATAGAATCTGAGATCCCATCTCCCACAACACACAGTTGGGATATTAGGTAATGGCATGAATATCAAAACTCCCAATCTTGTTAAAGTTTTGGTAAGGTTGTCACCAACATCTTTAGTCCTGTCCAAGTGCAATTTACCTTTGGCCCTTCCTCCGAAAAGGGCTTTTGGCCAAACTCTTTATTGCTTGCCATGTTCAGGATTCTTCTTGAGATAAAGTCCTTTGGAAAGACCATGTATCATGGATTTATATAATCTCAACCAATATATCCAAACTCAAGAAATTAGCATTACCCACCTAAATGAGGCAATCTGGAACTTGCATTCTATCTACCTAAACTCTGAGGGATGGGAAATGTCCAAGGTGCAGCCTGACCCAAACTGCTTTTTGGAACCACCTGTTTCAATTGCATGCAAGAAGCATCGATGAGGACTAACTTGTGTGCCATATACTCCTAAATTTATAGAGGAAAAATCTATGCCACAAAGATTATCTGAGTTGGCCAAAATTTTACACAGGAAAAGAGGGCTTGGTTTTACTTGTTTCTGTCTGCTGGCCCATACTCTTTCTGCTCTTTCTCATGAAAATGTGAGACAATGCATCACATGTGGTTTGTTCCTTGACTTTTCCCCCTCTCCTATTGTATAAATCTAGACAAGGGATGATCATTTAATTGCAACTTCTTGCACAGAAATGGCATTTTTTTCAATGTTTCTAGACAGCTGATAATGGCTTTGAAGGAATGTTTCACTTTAGATGTTGAGGAAATACAGGAACTGAGATTGCAACTGAATGGTAGGAGAAAGGATTCTACAGTTTCTACAGTAATGCTACAATGTGAAATGTTACTGAATAAAAATCAATAGTGAAATGCTACAAGTGCTACTTAGACCACGAACCATAGCATTAAAAAAAAAAAAGGCAAACAAAACAAAACAAAAAGTTAGGAAGTCTGACAAAAATAAAATACATGTTAGAAAATACATTTTAAATTAACTTTCCCAGGGAAAGAGTACTGGTTTTGTTCTGATGAAACCAAGTCTATCATCTTGCTGTGGCAATCAACTGTAATCAACAACCATAATAAAGAGCCTAATAAAGCCTAAGGAAACTGTCTTCTTCCATTTGTCTCCAGTGGTGGAAGTGCTTGATCCTGACTAAGTGGGAGCACAAACAAGATGGTCTCTCATGGTCTCTCCAGGTCTGCATTTCTATGATCCCAAATTCACACAGAATTCAGCTGTTAACATAATACACAAGGGAAAGTTAAGTTTTCAGATAGCCCTAACCAGACTCTGATCTAGTTGGTCCAGTCTTTCTGTAGGAAAGCTTCTATAAATCCAGGCCTGCTTTTCACAGTTTCAAATAATTTTATTTCAGCTTGAAGAATGCAGACATTTCATCTCCTTCAAGGAGCAGTTAGAAAAATTGTCATAGCTAATAGCGTTTACCACTTTCAATTTCTAATAATTTACCTCTCAAAATAGGCAGAAGATGCACAGCACCTCCTTACAATGACCTCACAAACAAATGTTCAGTAACACATAATGAGAAAGTAATGAGATGGGACTGAACAGAGAAGAAAGGAAAGGTGAAATATTATTAGTATTATGTATGACTACCTAATAAAAGCTTTTACAAAGACTGATAGTCTAAAAAGGGTGTTTTCAGGGGAGGAGGCAAATGCATAAATATCTGCATTCTACTTGCTGCAAGTAAGCAGCTGGCATTTTGCTGAATTTTAGTAATTCTTGTTATTTATATGCTGCAGCCAAAATGATGCTTAAAACACATTTGGTGTCTTTGCATTTGTGGGTTTTTCTTACTCTCTTAGTCCTTCAATATTCTAAATGATGCAATTCATTTTTTTACAGTCGGGGTTTCAGTTTATATTTTATTCATAGTAAATGTATATCCATAAATACATGTGCATGTACACACAGACAGAGAAAATCCTTTTACCAAGACATTAATGACTTCTGTTTGCAAAAGATAATTTTGCTAAAGCCTTGGTACCTTCTCAAATATTAACATGTGGACCCTAATAGGTAAATGCAAAACTTGTTATTGTATAAAACTTCTATTACCATCAGTGTACAAAACTGTTTTAGAGAAACAAAAGTGGCTAGTATGATAAGTGCATGGTTAACTGCAATACAATTCCATCAAATCTTACTGCATTTCTTCCATACTGATGCCATTCCATTAACTTACCCTGTATGTGCACCCCTTGTGGAAGTAATGATGGCAGCATACATAATCTTGGGGGGAGAAATGTTCTCTTTGGATGACAAACCACAAAAACAAAAGACCCCTGGCTCTGTCACCAGAAATGGGAGAAGGATTTGTTGCACAATGCTTCCCCACCCCAACAACTACTGAGAAAAGCTTAAAAGGCAGAAAATCTCTCCTGTTAATTGCAATGTTGGTAATAGGAAGTGCATCAAAATAAGGATCCTTTTTCCTCCTGCTAATCTAATTATGAAAAGTTCAAGAAATCATCTGAATAAGCAAAATTCACAGCAGAAATTAGAGAAGCAACTCAGAGCCACAGAAATGCAATAACATACTCCTTCTGCCTAGGGCAGCCATGTTTAGCTCCTCCAAAATAAAGCCTCAACTTCCAGAGCTGCTGACATCACATAAAACCTATTTTCCCTCCATATTAATATGTAGGTTAGCTGCCCTAAGTTCTGACAAACGTTAATCATGCTTGCATATTTAGTCCTGGAATTATTCTCATTTATATCAATTTTAAACAGTCAGTGCAGATAAAACTTTGAAGGTCCAGTCAGACTTCTCCTAGCTTAATTGGTGTACCGAGTAAAGTAAATAAAAATCAAATTCATTCCATACTAAGAGTGACACAATTGACTTGGAGACAGATTCTGACAACAGTCTCATCACAACAAGTGGTAATAGAGGAGAAAAAGTGGCTTAATAGTGGCTAACTTAGTTCTAGTCCTGGGAAGCTTGGAATACTAACAGAAAAAATTTTAGGCTGAATCAGGATGAAGAAAAAGCCAAACATTTTCTGCAAAAAAAAAACAAATAATTTTTTTAAATTACATTTCCAAGAAGACCTTATGACTTTCTGAAACCAAAAATCTGTCTTATGTTCAGAATATTTTAATTTTGTTAATTTAAGTATAACTGTATTCTGGAAAAACTTACATCTTGCTATTTTAGGGTATTTTGGGTTTTTTTTCTTAATTGTGAGTTTTCATTTGTTTTGAAATAGAAAAGCTCTACATGTTTCAGAAATTAAAAGATTGGATTTTAGATAACCTTACCTAATGAAATTGAGAATCATCTTTCAGTCAGTCTACACTAACCTGTACTTTGGTTAGGTACCTATTTAACTGAAAACTTCACCAGCTGTACCTTGCACCTGGCAATTCAGCAAATCAAAAACTAAAAAGACACTTTTCACAATACAGCAGCCCCAATATAAATCTTTGTGAAAGTATGTAACTTAGTGAAAAACGTATTCAGAGTGAGATCTTGCTGAGACACACACTTGAGAAATGATGGAAAGTATCCTTAGACACACTCCTCTGCAGTAACCAGACATAATTTTAAATGAACACTCACAAGTACTTCTCTGCAAACTCAAATGTAGATGCTGACACTGAGTTTGTTTCATGCTAAGGGAGATCTTGTTTATTTTTCCTGGGAGAAGGAGGTGACAATCCAAATAAGTAATAAAATTACAAGTGCATGTCCCACTTTTCTTTACTAGAAGCAAACACATTTAGCATCAAGCTACTGTTACAGTAACAGAGCAAAAAGGCTCTGGGATTACACAGTTAAGTGGGAAAAAACACAACCTATCTCAGTTTACAAATGCTGCAGGGATCGTAAAAGTTTGGCAATAAAGCAAAGTCATATACAAAGACCTAAAAAAATCTAGATTTTGCAATTTCAGCTCTTCTGGAATCTGAGTGGGTCTTGTGTGACTTCATTAGATGCTGGCTACTGAACCATGAGAAACGCTACAGTAGCTTCGTTCAAACAGATTTAGCTCCACATTTGAAATCTACCAGACTGAGGAAAAAATTCCTAAAATATTCATTTTCACTGTGGAGAGAAAGTCCAGCTTCAAGATAATCCAGGCTTGAAAAGCAAAAAGAACTCACTAGACTACTAAGATTAAGCTCTTCAGACTTATTTAGTTTACACACAGTGCCAACCTGATATGTCTCAATTGCTTCAGCAACCCAAAACAATGTCTCTGCATGATACTGTATAATTCAAGATATTTCAGCTTATTCAGAACTACCTCAAGGATCTATGATCTGTTTTGCTGCCAGGATTTGCATCATACAAATGAATCCCAGGAGCTAGTTGACAGAAAAATAATAGTGCTGAAAAAATCTGAATCAAAAACTGAGATGTTTATCTCATGGAGTCTCAGAAATACTTGCCCACATCTCCAGATATTTTCCTGTGTAAGTCGTGAGGCTCCCTGTACTTCTAGACTCCAGTGACCTATAGGTGGCCTTAGCCACTGCTTGTTCCTGAAGGATTCTTGGTATATCAGCTGTGGGCTTGAGAGGTGCAAGATTTCAACTCTTAGGAAGCCTGGACCAGCTCTGCCCAAGCTGGATAGCTCTGCAGACAGGTAAGTCTCCATCCCCCTGTATGTCAAGATTTCCAGATTATTGATTTTCACAGCTGACTTTCCTGAGCTTTCTGAAAAAATAGGGGTCTAGGCAGGACGGAGAATAACCTCCCAAAACGATTTGTAAAAACCCTTGCTCCTGCACACCAATTTTCAAATTTGTCCCTGATTTAGGTGCATTTTGGGGGTTTTATTTTGTGTTTTGCTTTGTGAGAGTTTTACCACAAGTTTGGCATTTTCTTGTAGAGCCATTCTCTTATTTTCTGCACAATTTTCTCTTTCACGTCCCTCCTGGGATTAATAAGAGATATTAGATCAGTATGTTTCTTCTGGACTTGTGCCTCCCTACAGTGAGGGCAAAAGAGGCATAACATGTTCAAGGCAATTGTGTTTCCCTCTCAGCGCTGTGTTTTATTCCTTGTACTGATTACAGAAGTGCAAAGAACAATTACAAGTCAGACCACATTCTTCCCTAAGCACAGAACCCTTGCATGGCTTTCATCATATTTTAATTTATCAGCCTCATGAAGGAACACAGAGCATGTAAACTCACTTATTTTTATAAATATTGGTCTCCACTGGGATTGTATAAATTCTGCATCTTTGCAACTATCTACTTACTTATAAATATAAGGAAACTTCATAATCATTCTCAAATCTTCTAATAATGCTGTAATCATAGCTATAAAACAGAGAAAGGTAGAATGGAAAGGATCTACAGAGGAATTCTAAAGTGATCCAACCACCCTGAGTGACAAAGTTATTGAAACACTTTATTTTATTGCAGAAGGGCCGTTTAGGTTTAATGGATGTACATATTTACCTCCCTAAGATCTGTGGACTTAGACAGATGACCTTAACATATACTTCTGAAAAAGTGAATTTTCCATGCCTGTCTGATAGGATGCTCTATATAGTTTTGAGGTGGTATTAGTTATCTAGCTTGATATTAACTAATTTAGATAAAAGTGGAAGACATCTCAAAACTGATAAAAGCAAAAAGATTTCCTTAAGATATAAATCCCAGATCAAGCAGAGAGTCTGGCTCAGCAAAGCTGATGTGACTGTCAGCTCGCTTATCTTCACCCTTCTAAGAAAGAAGTCTGAAAAGAGGAGTAAAAAAAATATTCCATTGTTCAAAAAAGTGCAGGCAACATCATTAGTTTGTTTTTTAAGAAAACTGATATATGGCCATGTTTACAAAGACCAAAAATTTTCTTACAATTTTGACTTGTAATATCAATAGGGTTTTTTAAATCTATAATGTAAACAATACATAAACATTCACATTAAAACATGAATCATTGAATCCTATGGCAGAAATAATTTTTATCAGGAAATTTCCCCAGGGTTATACCTAATGCATCCTTTTTATAAGTGTCACTGTTTAAGAAAGTAATTTAAATTTCTATATTCAATGGTTTTATCTCAGCAGCTTTATGGAAATGTTGCTATAACACTGGAAACCATGACAACTGATTCCAGTTTCTGATTTCATTACAAGGCTACATCTTACCCAGGTTCATGAACCTTTCATACAAGATGGACTTAACAATTTCACAACTGAATCTTTAAAAAATATGTGGTTCATACAACAATACTGCTTCATTTGATCTCTTAATTTAAAGAAGTCACCATGACATAATTACTGATGTGCTTTTCCAATTGTTGTCCAATGGTGCCACCATTTTCTTGACAAAAACCCAAGCAGAAAAACATCCAGATACAAAACACCCTCATGAAATAAATTGTGTGAACTTATGGCCTTAATACACACCTATATCTAAACATGGGCCAAGTTTGTCCCATTTAGGGATTAAACTTTGCTGATTGAGTGGGTTTTATATGTGTTTCCAAGTTTCACTAAGTCACCAGCCCCTGCAAGTGGAAGTCTGATGTTCTTGTCATTCTTTAGCATGGATATATTTTATTTTATTTGTTTTTAAATCTTCATAAAATGTCAATATTGGCACATGCTGGGAGAGTGCACTAAACATCAAGCTGTTACCTTGACCAGTATGACCCTTCCTTTTCATTGTGCTGTTAAGAATGAAATGCTCTAAAAATTCACAGCCTAAGATTGCTAGTCTTGACAATTTAAGAGTTCCCTACAGTTAAGAACACATCAAAAACAGAGGCAAGAGTAGGTTAAGAAATTATCCTCTGATTATGTTGGTATTTGTGATTACAGTCTTTGGCTTCTGAATTACATCCTTTGGTCTGATCATGAAGATGTCTAAAAAAATAATCTGAAATAGCTGACTTCCACCAGTCCCAAGTCTGAGGCATGGGCAGAATCTTTCTCAGAAGAGACAGTTTTTTCCTAACTCGCTGCTAAATACAGACTGCCAAAATTTACTGTACTGATTACTATGTTAGTACTTTACCAGCAAAAAAGAAAACTTCAGAATGACTTTGAATGCAGTCTGATAACCTGTTCTCTCCTGGAATCCTCTGTGACTGATGGTTACTAGATGCAAAATTTGACAGTAGATGACCACTGACCTTGATCAGCCATGATCAGCACAGCACTTCTTTGATTCTGACTGGGAAGGAGCTGCAGATACCAAGCAGTTTCCAACGTTTGACAATCTAAGCCAAAGTTTTCCAGTCGGAATCACAAAGTGTTATAATTAACCCTTAGTTTCAAGAGGGAATGTTTTGACACTATTGAAGGTTGCAAGATTGATGAACAAATAAATATTTGCATTCTGATATGTAATTTGAGAAAAGAACAAAAAGGTTTAGTCAAAGCAGAACCATTCTTTTTCTCACAACACAGAACTTAAAAAAGCTTTGTTGCTCAATGACTGATATATTTTACCAGATCTCATCTCTACGTTTCCTCCTTTCCTATTTTTCTTTCATGTTTAATCTTACTCTAACTTCTACTATTCATACCACTGGAGATTGCTAATTCTCTTTTCCAAATCTCCTTCCAGCTCACTTTCAAGTAACAGCAGTTTTGCAGCTGTCATTCGCTTATCAGGAGAAAGCAGGTGAGCCTGTAGTGCTCGAGAGTTAGAGAGTTTGTATTTCTGCCAGATACTGCTTCAGTGAACTTGGGAAGTAGATTAAGATCAACTTAAAATAGTGCATTAATTTCTCTCACCAATTTGAGACACACCATATTTAATTTTAGTATTTTTACAGTGCAAGTGCACCAGTATCTCCGATTGAAGTAACTGGGAAATGCATGCATTCAGTAACCCCACCAGTTATTATTTTAATACTTCACCATTGTCTGCTTTTTGTTGAGATAATGAGTAGCTTTCACCTGTGAATTGATGTAGGCTCTATGCACAAGTCAGAAACCAACATATGTCACTGTCAAACTCTGCAATCCAGCACAGTCTAGTGCAAAACTGATTTTGCATGTATTTCTGAATCTCAACTCATGAAAGAAGAACTGACAAGTGCCAGCTTCTGCAAGATACCAGTAAACTACTTCAGCAAATAAAAAGTGGGAGGACCTTGGTTATGTATTAAATGTAAGTATTTTACAATAACAGACTTGGTTCATGTACCCTCATCTTGTGGAAAGACAGGGGAAGAAGTTTCCTGTCTGTATTTCACTTACTCTTGCTGAGGACAGAGCCAGACATCTCCTCCTTTGCCACTGTACAGCAGTGCAGAAGCTTTCCTACAGGTCTCTACCACCTCATGTCCTAAGGAGGCAAATATTACAATGAAATTAATTCAGAGAAACAAAGTCAGGTGAAATCCTGGACCTACAGTAGTCAGCATTTTGCTACTGACTTCAATAGGATCAGAATTTCTCTTAAATTCTTCCTAACCTTTATCTTTAGAGATTATGGATACAGCCTGTCTAGCAGAGCTTAAAAGTGCAAACAAGAGAAGGTGAGAATGAGTATGATGCTGCCCCCCAGATACATGTGGGCAGGAAGGCAAATACTGTGCCATCTTAAAAGGGCCTTAAAGATAACTTTCAGGTGTGTATCTGTTACAATACTTTATGCACTCCATAACAGATTTATGTGTTTAAAAGCAACATATCATTACACTTAAAAATAAACCTGTGATTTTAATTCTTTGTCTAGACAGTGGTTCCAAAAAGCCCACTCTATTTTCAGTCATCCCGAAATTCAGAGGTACATTTATTATAAAATATTAATGGCAACGACTTAAATCCTGCTCTGGAGTATGAGTAGGGACAGTTTCTAATTACCAGGCCTATTTGGGGTTCATCTGTTTCCCAACATCTTACCTTTACATTTAATTTCTTCCCTCTCTAGCTTTACTTCATTGATCCTTGTCTTGCCACCTTCTAAGGCTTTATAATTCTATCTTTTATTTTTATGGTTACCTTGAAAGTGTTTATAGACTGTAGAAGGTATTTATAGACTTTGATCATGTCCCCCCTGAGGCTCCTCTTCTCCCAGCCATATATTAGTTTAGTTCCCTGCGTGTTAGCTCACATATCTCATTTTCTTTTGTGTGCACCGTTTTTGTTGCCCTGCTTTGTAGTTTTTCCTGATTGTTCTGTGTGCTTCCACACTGTAAAAACCATCATAATACATGACACAGAATTCCAGATGTTCTTCCCTCCAGTGCTACGTAAAGCAAAACCATTAAAGTATAAACCCTAAAACTGTTTTCTCTAGTTCACTGTTGGTTGAGCTTGATTTTGCAAAGCAGTTTTTAAAAGGCTCAGCACAGCTCTGGAAACTATTTTATTCAAATCACATTAACAATTTGTGAGGCTGAAACCTCTGGTTTTTCCTGTATATTTTGTTGCCAAGTAATTTTACTTCTTGCCTTGTTCTCACAGAATTCAGGCTATTTTGACCTCGGTATGCTGCTGTATTTCAAGAGCAAGGAGGAATATGAAGAAACAGTTTCCATTTGAACTCACACTTTTTAAATACTTGTGTAGAGCACTGGCTTTTATGTTCACTAGTCCACTGCACTATAAGATTAATATTAATGGCAGCTTTGCTTTTAATTGCAGCAGAAATAAAATCAGCCTGTAGGACAGGGTGACATCCCCTGGGTAAAGCAGGATTCCTGTGTTCTAATGACAACTGAAACAGTATTTCTTTCACTGTGCTTTTTTCTGGTAACTCTTTGCCTGCCATGTCAGTGTGCTTATCAATAACACATGAATACTGTCATTACTTTTGTGCAAAGGGACTAACTATGAAGGCTCTCTTGAATACTTTCTTAAATAGATTGTGCTTATAATGTCTGCTTTCACACAGTTTCACAGCTCCACTTGGTATTACAGCATGAAAATCTCTCATGTCCTGCATAGAATTTTATCCCTTGGATAGTCCTGCCAGTTTCACAAAGCACTACTGAACTATAGTGAAGAAAAAAAAAAAAGCTGGATTGATAATGGACATTATTTTCAATTTCTGGTCAATTACAGCCGATCTTACAAATCTTTTTATATATTTCAAATACATTTTATTTTTGCTGCAAATAATAAAGCTTTTTCAAAATTGTTTTCTCAAGAACAAAGTAATACCAGTGCTATGACAAGTTTTGTGTACAAAATGATTACCTGGGGGAGAACGCCATTCAGATTTCAATGCTTTATGCAAATAATCCAAGTATGCAATTAGACAAAGCCTTGTTAACTAGGGTTAAAACACATGCAATCAGCTGGTGCACTTATTTGGAAGAATTTAGATAAGCATAATTAGGTTGCAAAATGAATCTATATGTAAATAAGTGGAGTTCTTGTATTTGAGGATAAACAAAATCAGAGATAATTTTAATCACCAAATTTATTGTTTATAGAGTATAGGTTCATAAAGAGGTTTGAGGAGTTAATTTCCCAGCCAGAATCTAATAAGATACTCATCTTTTTTTGCTATCCTGCCTCCTCATGTGCTGTATTTAGAATGACACACTGACGATGTTCATGAATCTGCTTTGATATTATATGAAAGTCATCCTCTTTGCTTTTTCACCACTGAATATTTACACAAGTAAATTCTGATGTTCAGTTGAAAACCTAAATCAAATACATTTTTTGGCACTTGTTTATACAGAAATTATTTTGTTTGGGACTCAAAGGGAACCAGTCAGAAACTGAAAGTGAAGAGATTGAGGAAAGGACTCTCTCTCAGTGTTTTCTGCTTGTTAACAAGCCAGTTAAATCAGCTGTCAAAACTTTTAGGTATTTTCTGTCTTGCAAAGGACAGTCAAGTGACATATCAAAGATTCTAAACTCTGCAAGGCTGGTGGTTCTAGTATTGGTTTGGTTTTGTGGTTGGCTGTTTTTGTTTAGGTTCTTTTGTATTTTCTTTTTTATGGCTGCTTTTTGCCTTTTGATTACATGGGAAAATTAAACTGAACAGTGCACTGGCCATACTTACAGTACTAATCCACTTCGTATCAATTTTTTTTCCGGTTTATCCCTTGCTGACAATGAAAAACACCCACAGCACACACTCGGGCCGCTTCTGGAAACATTTCAAGTGCTAGTCTAGAGCTGGATAGGAGCTTTTATGAGATTAAGCCTCCCACTGCTGTTTTATACTCCCCTCCTCTACAAAACGACCTTAGTCCACTCCTGCCTATGTTTTAATCAAATTTATGACCTTTAATTTCAGATGGTTGATTTTTGTAAATCTTACTCTGTTTGTTTGTTTGCTGGGGATTTTTGTGTTTGTTTTTTTTTTTTTTTTTTTTTTTTTTTTTGTT
>VZRX01003245.1:0-36311 GCA_013398075.1 Notiomystis cincta | reverse complement strand
GTTTTTTTTTTTTTTTTTTTTTTTTTTTTTTGTTGCTGTTGTTTTGGTTTGGTTTCGGGGGTTTTTTGTGGTAATAACAGATCATTTAAAACAAACACTAGCTGGGAAAGCAAACATACTTTATGTCATTAGTATCATCTTCTGCTCAGCAGTGGATCAGGAAAGTTTATTTCGTAACTGGTGAGGCCTAAAAATCATTATAAAGCGAAAATGCCAAATGCAATGTGGAACAAGCTGTCCGGGGGAGCCTGTGCAGCCCCAGCCCAGGGGCTCCTTATGAGCATTTTAGAGAAACGTTGATAAGGAAAGAAAGGCGTGGGAATGATCCCGTGTCAGGCCAGGGGCGAGGCGCCTTCCCACCTCTCACCGTCACTGGAAAAGCAATGCCTGGAAAAATTCCAAGCTTTTGCTCCATGCACAACAGGCACACCTACCGCAGCACTCGCCTCGCTGCGCGGCAGCGCGCAGCCCTGCTGGAAGGACGCCACGATGGACCGCGTTTACCCTGGCACGATGTGCCGGCTGGGGACTCCGAGGCGCTTCCTTCTTCCTCAGGTTTCCCCACAGCCGCTCGGGGCCGGTTCCCGCCTGAGCTCCGGACCCTGAACACCGGACCCTGGGCTCCGGACCGTGTGGGCACCGGACCCTGGGCACGGCCCCGCGCGCGGGCCGCTCGCGCGCCGCCGCCCCCTGAGGGCCCTCTGAGGGCTCTTCCCGGAGCGCGCGGGGGTGTTGGGAAGTTGGAAAGTTGGGAAGTTGGTGGGGCTTCCCTCCGGATTCCCGCAGCGGTGGTTAAAAGTTCCTTCGCACAACACAAGGAGCATCGATGCCGGAACGGCGGCGTCGCGGCGCTGCGGGGTGCCCGCGCTCAGAGCTCCCGGGCACGGCGCCGGGGCGGCAGCAGCGCTCGGAGCCCGGGCTGCGGCCGAGGCTGAGGGCAGCGGGGCACTGCGGGCACCGCACGGGCAGGGGCGGGCAGGGGCTGCGGGGAACGCTGGGGCGCTGCTGAGGAAGCAGAGCCTGGAGCGGGGGCGGGGGCTGCCTGGGCAGGAGGTGCTTGCAGCAGCTCTCCAAATGCCTCCAGCAATTGCCTGTTCTTGCGTTCCCGCGGAGGAGATCCTACCGTGGAAATACGCAAAATATGGAATTTGCAGTGAATGGGAATTCAGCCTGCTCTCGTGTTCTCGGTGTTGTGCAGGGATGCGGCCCGAAGTTTTTAGTCAGAGTTCAGGCTGTGACAACCTTAAACTTGATAATTAATATACAGAGATAAGACTGGAGTTTGTAGTGGCTATCTGTTCAATCTGATGTAATTGTGGTTTGCTGTCATTGTCTTGGTGTGTATTTTGCAGAGGTGGAAAACAAGTTTTGTGGTACACACATACTCAGTTTGAGAATACTGGTATGACATTCTGAAAAATGAAGAGATACATTCTGAGTGTCAGTGAGACACCTTTAGCAAATTGACATTCTGCACATCTGGAGACCCTGTGATTTGCTTCACGGCTACCAGGCTATTCAGCTACTGAATCTGAATATAATAATGTCAGATAATTCCTAATTAGCTTCCTCAGTTGGAAGCTGTGCTCCTTTGAGCATGTTACTTTTTGCAAGCTTGTTTGAAGTGAGTAGAAAACCCCCATAAGGACTAAAAATACAACACCTGAGAGATGAGTAAACATACAATCATTTGGAATAAACTTTAAACCCTGCAGACGTCAGCACATAGCCTGAAGCAAGGCTAAGGAGGTCTAAAGACACTAATTATTGTAGTCATACAATTGAAATAATGGAGACTTGACAGTATGACTGATAAACAGCTAGAAAATTAATGAGCAGAATGCCTGTCTTCCATCAAGGACTGCCAAATGTCTGTACAAGACACCACAGACAACACTGACATTATGTGCAGACCAAAATACTATTTAAAGATTTTTGGCATGAACTGAACACATGGTGCTGCTAATGACTGGAGCTTGTGTGCCCACTGTGTATGGATAAAGTAATTAATCACTTTAAAATTACACAATGGGAGATTATAATTGTTAAAAAAATACATTATATACTGTATGAGTGAAGGAAGACATAACTCAGATCCTTTACATTAAGGATGCCAGACTGTAGAAATACTTGTGATTTGTTTTTTTTTTTCCACAGTACAACTTTGTACTTGTTCATACAATTAATCCAGTTTTGAGTTGCCACTTTTTTCGCTGATTAAGGGTGAAAGAAACAGTTTTATGGAAGAGAGAGGATTGTAGAAAGAGTTGGGAATGCTGTCAGGGTCCTTGGATAACCTTCAGATCCATCAGTTACCAGTAGTCACTAGGGTGCTCATAGTGGCTAATGGAGATGCAGAAGAGGCAACTTATATGAACAATTACAATTATCATAAATTTGCATCCAGAACACTGACTTGACTTCCTGAAGAAAGGCTTTGTATACTCACTGACATCCCTGGAGGCACTGTAAAAGCTTTAGCAGGGAAAGTAAACAAGTCAATGGTGTCTTTATTAAGTCCAGTGTTATGAAACCCACCATAAGTGAATTTCAGCTGCACAGCTGACTCATGTTCCCTGTCACAGCACTGGAACTGTCACCAGGACACAAAGCTGTGTGCTGCATGGTCCATCGGCCTCCAGGTGCTTCAGAAGTTTCAAAGACCTCCTGTTTCAGACAGGTGCTGTATAATCTGACTTCAGTCCCTCTCCCAAACCCTAATGGTAGAAAGTGATTGAGGCCTGAGATGTGAGAATTACCTGCTGTGGCTGTGTGATCATCCCTTTTATGCATTTTGACATAACTTTGGTGAACCTATGCTCTGTTTGTTGGGCTTTAATGCCACCTTCCCCATTCTGGAGAGCCATGGACCCCGAAATGGACCTGGCCACATTTTCAAGAGGTATCTGTGTGACAAAAATGTATAGCCTTGTGTTTCCTTAGGGGAAGAGATGATCTCTTGCAGTAGAGCAGAGTGAACATCCCTCCTCATGCTGGCAAATCTTACTGGGTGTTCTCCCACAGAAACTGAGAGAATGTTTGATGAATCAAATCTTCAAAGAGTCAATCTAATCTGTGCCCAGTTGCCTGGAACTGACTGTGGGTGTACATTGGAAAGCTGAATTAGGGAGTGTAGGCTTTCAGTGTAGGGCCTTGGTATATTGAAATATAAATGGTAAAAATAAAACAGAAAAGGACAGATTTACCCAGATAAGTAGGGGTTTGGTATTGAGTCTCTATTGCCAGTAATGGGCTTTGATGATTTCCAAGAGGCCTTGGATCAGCTCCTATATATACAGTTCTAAAAAGCCTTTTGAGTCATAATTTACAGTCATATTCCCAGGCAAAGCAACTATTTGAGCTCTTGATTTTATTTGACACACATCTGTAAATGGTTATCTGAAAGACCTGCTTCCAACCTCATGAAATCCTTACATGGCATATTCTAGAGTTCTCAATACTTTCCTAAATGCATTAAAGGGCAGATATTTCATTGGGGAACATTAGTGCCATTAGCGGCAGCTTTACTCTTCCATTTTCCAGGAATTTGATAACCTTCAAATGCATAGGCTTCCAGAAATGTCAAAGCATGAGCAAAGGGAAAAGGACACTGTATCTATTCCATCACAGATTTGGGCTACTACAGGAACTGCAAGTTTGTCCCTTGGACTGGACAAGAGGGTTGATGGGTTTAGTAAAATGCACACCATTCATGTGAATCATTTGTGTACTGTGTGCTTTCACAGAACATTACCCATTTAATTGCTGTGCAGGGTTTATTAGGACATAAGGCAGTAACATGCACAGTATCCTTTTTTGTTGGTGGGTTTGTTATATTTGGCATTCTCTTATAAACTGACCAAATCTGTTAAAGCACAACCCAGAAATCCTGGATAATTTTTCAATGCAATTTTTATATGTACATTCTAAAAGTAATAATGCAATGGTTGTTTCTTGCTGTCACTGTCACAGTCACTGCATGCTATCTAACAAAATAGGATCTTCTGTTAGAGATCTCAAGGTGCTGCAAGAACAATAAATTAGAAAAACAATGCAAATGTTAGACAATCCATGCACCCTCCCTCTGCTTGTGGATGTATGTCTCCTTTGTTCTTAGGAAAATCAATCACTACACTAAGGAGCAACAATAAAAAATCACTTTGTAAGTGTCTTAGCAAAAAGTATGGGCTCTAGAATTTTAAAGCATTTGAAAAAAAATAACCTGCCAGCTGAATTATACAAAATTCTTGTTTAGGAAAGAAAATCCAGTCTATAAAACAGAATGACCTCTCATGCAAGAAATAAGGCATTTCCAGGATATATTATAATCAAGAAAACTGGAGTAGAAATGGTCAATGTGAAATTATAACAAGCTCTTGACCTTCCCTGGCCCTTTATGCATTTTCATGAAATGATGTAATTCATTATTTCCACTGGTATCTGCAGAGCAGTGGACCAGTTTACTTTGTATTCATTTATTCAGTTCTGAGTAATCTGTGTTTAATAGAGTGCTGGAGCATGTCAGAATGAACAATTAAATGTGGTTGTTATAGAAGACAACTTGCCATTATTGCCACCATTAGTTGTATGTGTTTTATTTTTTTAATAAAGAAGGCGTGTTGCACATTCAGTATATAATCCCATATTAAAATTGTGCACTTTTTTACTTAGAATAGCAATATCTTTTGAACATTTGGGATTTTTGTACTTTGCATCAAGTTCTCAACTGATGATGGAGGCTGTAATTTTTTGTCAAACCTATTCTGCAAGGGTAAGCAGACTGTGAAGACAGAACCGAGCTCTTGGAGAGGATTGTGATGGAGAGATCAGCTATCCCATCAGCAAGATGCAAAGTTTTGGAAGAATATTTTCTACGGTGCAGAAATTGAGTGGGTTTGGTTACTCCTCAAAGGGGAAAAAAATAGTAGTCTGCTTTAGGGGTAATATATATGATAAATCCCTCTGCCTGGCAGTTGAAGAGAAAAATATGCAGGGACAGAATGCATACAGGGCATGCAGCCATGGTGCTCAATGTGTGCCAGGGCAGTGCAGAAGGTCCTTCACGAGCTTCCATTGCATCCCACTGCTGGGATGGGCAGGGGAACAACAATAGCAATGAGAAGAAATGCAAGTGTTCAGGGCCAGCTTCCCACAAAGGCACTCTTAGCTTCCTTTGTCCCTCTAGTAAATAAAGCGCTGATTTTTGGCAAACCTGGAGTTCCTCATCTTTCCTTTTTCTTAATATAAACTGGTGGAGTGAGTGCCCTGTCACATGATTGAAGGTGACTATGTAGAGATAAGCCAGATCAGCAGAAGATCTGTCATTATCTGGTATCTCCAGTAGTCACCAACCATGTGCTGTCATTTCCATGCCCTGTAGATTATCAAGAACTAGTGATGTTTCATTGCAAAGCAGGTTGGAGGGGTGGGAGGCAAGTATAAAACAGTAAGAACAAAACATCTGATTCTTGAAGGCACCAAAAGCAGAGCTGTTTGCCAATAGTTTCCTTTGCTGAGGTGTTCAGAAGTAAAGGAAAGATATTTTGTGTCAGGAGCAGGTGCTGGAGGAAGTCCTAAGAGAGCCCTGTGATCCTGTCTTATCAGCTGTGCCTGTATTTGCTTGCCTGCATTTGCAATGCAGCCTTATGAATTAGCAGCAGGAGTGGTGGCTGGTGTTTATGTGGTTATGCATGTAGCCAGCTATGAAATTTTTAAGATTGTAGAATGAAATTCATTTTGTAATATTGAAGATTTTATCTCCAGTAATAAGCAACACCAACTTAATGATTTAATTCAGAGAGATGACACAGAAAGCAAACCCAAAAAGTAACAGAACAGATAAACATGAGTAGGCCAAATCTTTGAACACTATGAGATAAAAAATTATGAGAAAGGAAGTTAAAGAGTGAGAAGTTTAACATCTCATGCACAGAAAACCATCGATCCCATTCTTTTGCATTTGCTTCAGGACCACTGTACAAAACAGCACTGGAGAAGTGTACATCCTATATATTTGTGCAAATGGGATCAAGGTACATCCTATATGCTTGTGCAAATGGGATCAAATCTTATAGAGAATAAAAAGCAGTGAGGTAACAGCCCTTCTGCAATGATTTCACCAGCCATTTCTCACTGTTTATGTCATTGCTGGTTCTTGTGATGTCTTTCACTAGAAAGAATTCTTGAGGACAAAGTATCTTCTCTCAGTGCCAAATACTGCTTGTTGAATGATGGCAGTGTGCCAATTAGTAAGATTATGTTTTACAGCTGACCAAATTGCCAGTGTTTCCTAAGCTAAAGATAGTCCTTCCCTCCATCCCAAAATGCATGCTTGAGTCCCTAGCAACCTTTAGTGATGCTGGGAGTTGTAAGCAGATTGCTCTCAAGGTAAACAGCAACTCATTGTCCCTTATATTGCCCAGCAAAGACAAATTTACAATCAACTGGCTACATACTGCCAGCTAAAAGCAGGAGAGCTATCTGGAATGCTCATAGGATGTGTCTAGCATATTAGCACAGTTGTTTAGAGCAGGTGTTTTGTTAATTGTGGTATATCCAGAACTGCACACTGTGTTCAAAATGACCCTTAAATGGCCACCTCACACCAGTGAAATGAGAAGATGTAGTGCACTGAGCTGTGAAATGAAGCAAGGAGGAAAGATGACAGGGGTCCAAGACCTATTCACCTATATTCATTGCCAGTCTTGTCAGAGCAGCCTTTTTTATTATCTTTGATTCTATTTTTAATCTTTCCTCATGTTTTTTTAATTCGTATTTTGCCAAAAGAGTTAAGTTGTCTTTAAGCAAGCTTGTAAAATAATTTGGACCAAACTCAGGGACACAAAAAGCTAGAAGTTCTGTGGGTTGGAGATAAAAAGCACTTTGCTCATTTCTTTGTTTTTTCAAAAGGTAAGCAATGCTACATTTGAAGCAAATATTTCTCTACACACACCTGTCACGTGTAGAAGCACTTAGATTCTGGGTAAAAAGGACTTTAGACTGCCACCTTACGTAGATCACAAGAATTCAGAAACAATGAGTAGCAGAGAGGATGCTGAGACAGATACTGTCAGGGTCTGTGGCTGATGGCACACATTGACTGTAACAGTGAGCTACATTTAAGGAAGAATTAAACCAGAAGGGGCTGATGATGCACTCAGTGCCCATTGCAGCACAAGGCTGCTGGGGCAGAGGCTGCTGGCTGATTTGCTCTGCCTGGAGCAGGTGCTTCACCAGCTGCCCCAGGATGCCCAAAAGCTCCGCTCGGGGAGGGCTGGGGGCCCTTGCAGGCAGCAACAGGGGAGCAGCTGCCCTGGGAGAGCCTCTGGGAAAGGCAGGCTGCTGAGCAATGAAAAGGCACCAAAAATCACAGGGTAATTGCAGTTTAAATCATGAATTAACTGATTTCAACATACGGACTGCCTGAGAAAACTGAGTTCACAAAGGAAGAAAAGAAGTCTTTTCCCTTTTGTCTTTTTCCACACATAATACTTTAATGTGTTTCTTTATGAATTCTGTCTTCAAACAAAATTTCCTTTTAAAGATAAATAAAATGGAGGCAAAAAAAAAAAAAGAAACTGGAACTGAATATTTATTCAGTCCCCAATTTCTCCCCATTTGTTTACTTTGTTGGCTGACAAACAAAAAAATCCATTTTTCACGCAGCTCTAGTACAATATTAATCATCATGAGTACAAACAGCAGAGTCTAAGCCCATGTCTATTCATTCTGTGTTTTGCTGCTTCATGTGTCTGCATACTGAATAGTCCCTACTCTGGAAGTAAGGAAAATAAGGCTGTGTGTAATTGAACGTGAGAATGAGGCTGGCAGTTTCAGGTCAGTCTGCTGCTCTTGGGATCTCAGACATTAACATTGTTATTTTGGCCTAAAGAGATAATAACTGCAAGTCTCTTTTAAATTCATAAACCATAGTCCCTTTTTTTTTCCTCTTTTTTTTTTTTCTTCTCACAGGCTTTCAAACAGAACTTCCTGTGGCCGACGGCTCACTGCAAGGTATAGGAAGAGATACAGGTTGTAACAAGGCAACACACTTTGACAGGCAGGCACAGAGACGTTTTACAGTCCAGAGGGTTCCTGGAAGTGTGCAAAGCAAGGAGAAATGCATAGGGCCCCCTCCCTGCAAGATTTCAGCTGAATATCAGGAAGGCTTTTCTCCACAGTGCTGAACAAGTCCATCTTCAGGAAAAAAACAAGTAGGATTTAATTTTTGAGCTGGAAGATCTTATTCTCAAAAAACATAGGTCATGTTTACAAATGTTCAGTTTTAGTAGCTTTAAGAACTGATTACCTGTAATTTGTTGCTTCTTCCCAGAAATCTCAAAATGGGTAAAGGTGAGTGAAGAAAAATCTGTAGCCAAAGAAATGGCCCAACTCACCACCCCATTTCTGCTGGCCATCTCAGAATTTGGGGTAACTGTCATTACTGAAAGTAAAATCTAAGGGCCAGACCGTAAAGACCAAAATATTAGGTCCTGAATCACTTTCACCTGTAGGAAACTTTCTTCCAAGGTGTATCTTCAGCAATGCAAGAAGAGTGGAATCTTTCATACAGGTGTTCACTCAGATCCTCTTGTGTTCAGACCATTAAAATATAGAATAGAAAGAGAAATAAAAGGGCTTCTTAAGGCATGTTCTATCCAGTGCTTTGGAAAGATATGTGTTTGTGTTTATTGGCAGGATGAATTGATGAATAAGTCGAAGTCTGTCAGAAACATGGATGAGATTCACCAAAAAAATAAGGATGACATAGAAAAAAAATGCTATACAGAAAGTTGTCACCTATTCTGTAATAACTGCCAGTGTTTGCACTTCTTACAAGTAACTAATCCAGAGAAAATTGGTCCACAATGAAAGGAGCTTAAGCTAAGTCCTGCCTAGATCATATGTCTGAATAAAACATGCTTGCAAAGCATCAAAGAAATTCTGCACCTTTCTGGGTGAATGCATGCTTTGTGTCGACTATAAATGGGCTTAGGTAAGTAGCAAATTTATGACAAACTTTCTCAAGACAAAGTCTTCAGAAATATTCACAGTGGTGTGATAAGATGCAGCCAAAATCAAGCAGGTCAAGAGTTAAAGAAAAGACAAGTAAAATGTATCACAGTTGAAAGCCCACCTTTAAATCTGCAAGGAAAACTAATAATAAACCAGGTATTTTGCTGTGTGAAGAAAAAAAACCCTAATTGAGTCTACTGTAAAGAACAAAACACAGTTACTGTAGAAGCTGAAGCAAAATGTTACTTAAGTACACTGGAATAGCAAATTTTCTCAAAAATGGGTCTCTTTTAGAGACTGAAACAATAGTGCCTCTATTTTAAAGGGCAAAATAAAGGTGTTAATTAGTTACTGTAATGCCTCAGAGCTGCATTAGTGTAGCTGTTTACAGTTATGGATATGTCTGATATGTAGCTATTATGTGGAGACATGCTAAGAATAGATTAATACTAAGAGCAGTGGCTTTTGCAAAAGCTTTCTGCTATCCAGATGTTAAACATTTCTGCTTATGCTATTTCTTTCTCTTCTAACAATCCAGAGGATCTGAGCCTCTGCCTTGGGCAATGGAATATGCATAAGGTCCATCACCTGACAAGGAGTCTCAAGAGGCATAGTGCCTAACACCGTGGTTTGTTGATACAGTAAATTCTGTTTTCAATCTCCTAAAATAACTGCAAAAATGCAACAGTTATGTGATCTGATATCTGTCACACTGATCGTCCAAGTTTGTTTCAAAGTACTCATATGATGAACCTGTTGCATCAGATTTCACACTCCATCAATTCTACCTGCCTGCAGCACTCTTGACTTTAATTGTTAGAGCAGGAGCATAATCCCAAAGGCAGGCACTCTGGGTAAGGATCCAGATTCACATTACAGCAAACTCATAGTACCAAGAGGCTGTTAAAAGCATAGCTCTGCTCCTGCATGTCCTGTCAGAAGCTCACTCCCACTGCCAGGTATGACATCAGTGTAGGGCCACTATTTCCACCACAAAGAAGGGTGAAAAAGGGGATGCACAGGACAGGAGGGCAGAGCAGTAAAGCATATTCTGTCAAAAGCCTGCAGCAGCATCAGTGAAAAAGTGATGTGTAACCACACCCTAAATTCAGCAGAAGGGCAGCAACACATGTATGTTTGAGTCATATTTAAAATATTGTGGTGGTGCACCAGGATATTCAGAACATGCAGAACTGCACAGGCACCTCAGTGAATCACAATTCCTCCAGTGCCCCCTCGCTTACTGCTAGCAAGGAGTCATTGTCAGTGCCTTGTCTGGCACGTAATTACTGCCACAACTCTGCTTTCTTCATTTCACTGGTGACAGTGACATTCCAGACAAACTTCTGCTGGAGAAGGAGTAAGAGAGCACCACTGTGCAAGTCAGAATCTGCCTAAGCACCGATCTGCCTAAGCTGCTTTGAAAGATTTTACTAAAAATGTAAACTTTTTACCTCCCTGGTCTATGTGTTAAAGCACAGCCTAGATGTTTTTTTTTCTTTCACAATTACAGTAACTCCTCTTCAGCACAAAGTTGCTCAAGTCTCTTAAATTCCTTCTCTTGGAGGAATTTATTAGTTTCTGAAGTCATGCCATTTATTCACAAATATCATCACTACCTCTTGAATAGAGCTGCCAAGAGATAGAAATAAATAAATAGACCAGACTTCTTCCAGGTTTTCCCCCTCACTTGTTTTTTCCTACCTCTCTTGACATTTATAAAATGTTATATAACTTTCTACCAGGAAAGGCATAAAATACATTTACAGTATAGTTGTTTTGTTGATTACAAAAACATTGTTGCAGTCTCAATAAAGCAATAAGCTTGTAAATCTTCTCTGTTATACTTGCTGTTCATTAAATTTAGTGGAGTGATAGGTACCACTCTGCAAAACACAGTATTTTTGTGTAAAGATGCAGCACATACTCTTTCCAAGCCTGTTTCTTACGGCAGGTCAGTCAGTTGTCACCCTAAATCCTAAGTGCAGATGGATGAGGATTGTTGGGAATATAATATTTGTCACAGAGGTGCTGGGTCCCAGAGTCTTTTACTTTTCAAGAAGGGCACTTGTTAGACAGTATCAGATACAGTCCCTGCCCCAGTGATTATTTTGGCCAGCCTGCAGGCTCTGTGCTCCTTCACATTGTGAAGATCCAAGCATCCCCTTTAAGGTTTCCCAGCTGCCAATTGATCTCAGTGCCTGCTACTGTTGATATGACATCAGCAGTGTGCCTCTATCCTTTGACCTGAACATCATTCACTACCAGCAAAAGTTGTTTCTGTGAGGAAGATTCCCATGCAGCAGACTCCAGTGAACCATTGACTTTGTGTTTGACATTCATAGTGAGCGCTTGGCTGCTTTAGACAGACTGTATTTGACTTGTCACTGGAAAATGGACCATTCTAAATTACAAAGAAGAGAAATAATACAAGATGAACTGTGATAAAGCAAGGAAGGAATCAAAGGTGTTTGTATTTCTGTGCAGGTATGCACACAAAGAATTAGACATTAGTACTGAGAACATGCTGCCCATGCAAATTGCCTATTTGACTTCTGCCAAGGACTAAGGAGTTAAACTGGAGAGCTGAGCATTTATTGCTTTAAGGTATTGAATGAAAGGGTAGGATTTGACTTCAAGACATGGGAATTTAGTTTGTTTAATTCTTCCAAAAGAAGCAGAAGTTGTCAGGGAAGGATGCTGTACTAGACCTTGGTCTGAAACCCCTCTATGAAAGCTTGTGGTTGCACAGTGGGAATATGGATTTGGTTTTACTTTACTTGGCCACCTGGTCAAAAGTCAGTTCCAAAGCCTAAGCCAGAAGCCTGTGCCAATCATATGACTATTTCAAGCACAAATTTGAGGTAGCACTGACTACCCTGCTTATGGAGTCCTATAGGCTACTTTGCAGACCATGTAGAATGTTTGCAGCTGCCTCAAAAGGCACTGTAAGTCACCACTATAACCAGGGAGTACTGTGTCCCACTGGTGTGCATGGAAATTCCGAGCATTTTCTTCCTCATGCAATATTGGTCCAAGGGCAACCTCTCTAGCAAGAATAGGAGCTTTTTCAAGTGTCAGCGTAGGCAGGAGGTATGTAAAACCTCTATAAATCAGCATGGGTCTTTGGGAAACTACAGAAAGAAGCAGGAGCTTTAGTTACCTATGTTACAATGCCTGGGCATGTTCTCTGTCTTCAATTTCTCTTATTTTCTTGGTTTCACAGAGATCTCAAGTATTTGTTTCTGGTTCTTGTATTAATACATTAACGTTATTTTTCATTTTGCATCACAGTGACTCTTAAAGCAAATACAAGCAATAAAGCTTAATTAAAACAACAAAAATGCATCACTTAAAAAGAGGGATAGTGTATGCTACAGTTTCAAGTGTTCTAAAGCAGGTACAATTTTAAAGTAATTACATTTTTAAAACCCTACAAGAAATCCTTTTTCCACTCCCCCAAATTAATATTCTGTAAAATTGCCTACTTAGAGAAATTTTGAAGTCACCAAATGCATTGCTATTTAAGGGAACATGCTTTCAATCTGTGTCTGAGGAAGACTGCACTGGGAGGGTATCATTCAAATAAATAGGACGAGCCAAATGCTGAGATTAGTAAAGTGGCATTGTTAATTGTCAAGATGATGCTGAATAGACAGAGGCACTTAATTGTTGTGTTTGTGCTCCATTGCATCATTGTCTCTTTGTGTTGTTTTTAATTTGTTTTCTACTGTAACTCATGAAACTTACATTACTGCCATTAAGGTGAATTTTTGAAGCTGCATCTGCTCATTGGTTTGCCGATTCCCTCTCTTGAAATTAGATTGATGTAGTGTTATATATTCATTCCAATCTAATGACTTTTCCAGAGCCCCAGAGTAAAGAAAATGGGTTTCATTAATTTCCCTAATAGCATCACTGAAAGACATGTAATGTGTGAAGTTAAAACTTCTTTTGTTTTTAATCTCTTAATGATCTCTTTTCCCTTTGTTCAGACTATCCTTAGTTTTACAGAGATAGAGAGGAATGAAAATGTCTCTTGGTGGATTTGTCAGGGAAGCGAGACTTCAACCATTTTGGTGGAAATGTTTCATGGCATTTTTATGTTCTCTACTGATGTTTATTCCGCTATTCAGTCCATTTATTGCTCCATAAATTGCAATGTGTGTGGTTTCTTCTATTTTTTTCACATCTCAAGGAAAATGAAGACCAAGTTGCTCAGCCGCATCCTATTTAGCATCCTGAATTTGTGACTTGTCCCTGAATAAAAGTCTAGAAGTACTCTTACAATAACAGGAATCATTTTCATTGTAGAGAGTACAAGATCTTCACGTTTCTTTTCATCTGACCTAACTTCACAGTTGGTGAACCCAATTATTTGATACAGAAAGTTTTTACTAAATGTTCTCTTTCTGAAAAGGAATTCCATTATTACAGTTATGCTGTGACTTGGGCAGCATAAAAAGAGATAAATACCTATAGAATAGATGGTCTGAATATAGAGCCTAAAACAGCAGCAAAAATTAGATATTTTCATGGCTTAGTTGTGGGATAAGGAATGAAAAATCTTTGGTTTGAGGTGGCCCAAACCTTAATTCATCCCAGAAGTTCATTCAATTTAAAGGTGAGTTTTACAATTATTTACAGACTTCAGTAGTGTCAAGGAAAATAGTCTATGATCATTTCATGTGCCTTTTTTTGTACAGACTTAGATTCACATTTTGGACAATGAATGAAAACCAGTTGATAAATCACTGTCTGATGATGTAAACGTTCCCTGTGCTTATTTGCATCACATTTGGGTTTTCATTCCATAAAAAGAGGAACCTTCCATCATCTCTTGCAATGTAACTGTAAAGGTTTATTGAGTCCCACTTTATCTGTATCATCTCATGGTTTAACTATATTATACTGCAGGATGAGATACAGTGATGTCCAGACTGTCAGAAACCAACATATTTGGAACCATTGATAAACTGCCTTTACTTAAATACAAGACATGCAAACTCTGCTATGGCCTTGTACTGATGTAGTTTGAATATGAATTAATATTTATTGACTCAAGAGTGTTATGGTGCCATGCAGAGCCTCGCCAGGATTCAAGGCAAATGCGAGTTCTTGGGATGTTGCCAGCACTGCAGAGACTGATAATCCTGAGCACTGTGTACAAAGGAGTACAGTTTTCTCTCTGTGGTATAATCCTTGAGGACAATAGACATGAAAATGCTCTTTGCCTCTTTTTTTACACCTGGCAATAAATGCAGCTTAAGTCAGGAGATGCAGCAGACATTTCATGTAGACAGTTCTACTCAGAGCACTTTGTAAGCAGCTCTATGCCTGACTATCATCAGTCTGTGCTAAAGTGAAGAATGGGGTTCAGGCTTTGTCATTAAGCACTGCTGCTGGGATACAATCACCCATCTAATAAATACATCCTCAAAAAGGCATTAGAGGATGAACAGTGAGCCATCAGCATTACACATAGGATTTTCTGATGGGGAGAGGGAAAAATGAGTAGTAATTCACTTCTTAACAAATATTCCTGAGTCTTGGTTTCAGCTCCTGTTTTTATAAAACTATCTGAAAAGTTTCTCACTCATTAATTGAGCATGCTTCAGTGTATTTGTCCAACTTATCTAATTTCCTAAAAAAGGGTTTTCACATGATACTCTACTAATTTGCACATTCCAAATCTTTTTTCTGCCACTTAGACAATACTTTTCAGTGAAAATTCACTGGTTTATGGGAGTCGTAAGCACCATTGATCTACTTTTCCTGTTATTTACTAGTCAAATTATATACTACAGAAGCTTCCTTGACATGCTTCCTGGTCAACTCCTGCATGTTCCAAATTCGATGGAAGAGTCAGCTCATTAGTGCACTGTCTGTGTTTGTGTAGGAAAAATATCATCCTATTTTAGCATGATGTGTCTGACATTTACTTTCAAATGGTATAATACAACAAGGAAAACTGATCTTGAACTTACTCTGCTCACCAGGTGTAGTGGAAAACTGTAATTTTAGTATCCTGAATCTATCTCTATTGTGCATTTTCTTAGAAGTCACTCAAGTCTACATTACAATTAATATTTCACTTATGAACTAAAGGAACTGAAGTTTGGTAAAATTCTCAACATAAAGACAAGCAGAAATTCAATTCTGAATAGTTCAGTGTATGCATATGAATTATCATGGAAACTTGTCTGCACCTGGCAAATCTCACTATATGAGGTCGTGCATTCCTTCAGTTTACTTGGTTAGGTCATATTGTGATTTGTGATGGTCCAAACAATGTTTGTCTTCAGCTGATGCTGTGAAATTCTCCGTGTATTTCTCTGTGGCAGCTTTGACCAATTTCCTTATTGCCATGGGACTTCATGTGTTCAAAGACTTTATAGCTATTTCTTCCTTTACCCATAGGAGTAAATGTCATAACATCCACTTTGAGAAGATCCCCAAAGTAGGAGCCATTCACAAGAACAAAGATGTATTCAATGGGATATGAAGAAACTGGTCTTTGAGAAACAATTTTGAACCAAGGCCAGAATGTCCCTGCTTAGCAGTAGTGCAATATTCTACAGCTTCACTAATCTTAGTCAGTCTCTAACTACCTTATGAAGGTGAAAAGTACAATGTATTTGTAGCTATTGTATCTTTACACAAATGTGAGGCCAAAAATACAACAGGCCCAATATTTTTCATGATAAATTCAAATAAGTCCTGTTTGTATATGTCTAGGTTTTATGTGTCTGTCCTCATTCATGTTTCTGTAAATCCTTTGCTCTATTTACCCATGAAACAGATGCATGTATTTTACTGATTTTCATTGCTCTGTGCCTTTACAGGTCATATTTTCTGCATCTTGCCATTGTCTGGGTTGTAAGGACACTTCGAAGTGGCATAATTACCCTAAGTTCTTTACCAAAGTCCACCAAAGCCTTCTTAAAAAAAATTAAAAAGGGAAAAAGTAAAGCCAGCACATTTTTTTTCTTCTTGGGTTTCTTTTTTTGTCATTTTTGTTGGTGGTTTTGTTGATTTGTTTTTGTTGGGTTTTTTTTAACTGAAGACACATTTGAAAATGTGCAATAATATTTGTTTACAATTCTGTTATCATCTCAGATAGTGATCCCTCTCAGAGATAGGGGAATACAATTCTATGGTTAAATTTTTTGTATCCTTGAGCTTTATTTACCACATATGTAAGTTAATGTACATATTTCACATTAGGATGTACCATATTCCTATGTTTTGGCTACTGAAATAAATAATCACTAGAGTGTTTATGATGCCTTTCATTTCTAGCAGCACAAGATGTCTCAGAACTGCAAGATTCAGTCACTAGTTTTATTATGGATTTGGAGCATTCTTGGGGATGAGCTATTTGGTCTTGGATGTCCAGTTTGTGTCTTCCATCTTCAAAATTCTTTTCACTCTGTACTTGGACACCTCTCAGCCACTGAAATTTTGGATCTACCTCATTAGAACTAGAAGTGATGAAGATTACTGAAAGGAACAGGGCAGCATTGTCTTCATACAAAACAATTTTTAACTGGAATATTTATTCTGAAAGAATAACATCAAAGATAAGGATGTGGATATAGGTGTACTTTTGTCTTTTCTTTGATCTTTCCAAATAAGCTGGTCTCAAAAGGTGCCTTCATCTTTATTCCTTGCCTGCCTGAGGGCGGAATCTTATGAGAGCAGCTCTGACCCAAGAGTAGAATGGTACTTTACTCTGCACTTCTGACTTCTTGGTTCTTTTCCTTTTCCTCTTCCTTTTCCTTTTCTTCTGTCAGGAAAAACTGTCTTAAAATGAAAGCATTTTAAGAATTGTAATAAAGCATTAGAGGGCATTATTTAAAATAGCAACAAGCCACCAATCATACTCAGTTTCACAGGAATGTATTCTTTATTGGAAACTAATTTTGATAATTTTCCTCTTAAATTGCAAATTAAGAAATAAGGCAGTTGTCATTCATTTGGCTCTCTCAGCTGTTGGTGAAAGCCAAGGAATACACAGGTTTTTCACTGTAAGTATGTGAGGCTACAGTTCAACTGGCTTCAATGGAGGCTAGAGTTATCAGAAGATAGGTACTTTACTTGGGGGTTTCATTTTTTGCTGCTGTCAAAAGGCAACTGCCAGCAAAGGGCAGCACCTTTACAATCAGTCATATCTGTATTTGCACTACTGGGCCCATCTCTTCTGAAACAGAGAAAGGAAAAATTGCCATGGACATCAGCTCACTGCTAATCTTTGTCACTGATCACATTGACTGATAGTGCTACAAAAATACAGATATGGGCTGCAGGTTTTATATCTCTAGAAAGGATTCCTTGCAGATATGTGTCAAGTTTATCAATCCTAATTTAGATAGTAGCTAAACCATCTCTACTTGATTTGTGTAGATGCAGAAGAATAAAAATCAGTTAGCAGGTAGTTTACTCGCATCCCGTTTCTCAGCTGTTTGCTGAATCAAGTAACTGCAACATTATAAGCAAGAAGAGACTTAATTTCTTTTATGAACTCAGATTCATATGCACTGCATTTTAGTCTCAGCCCACAATCTTTGAGCCCACAAGGAGATTATTAAAATTAATAAAATTCATTGGATTATAAAAGGAGATAGAAAAGTTAAATGATCTGAAGTACATTTTATATATGATTTTTATGTTCCAATAAGCTTTCAGAAAACAAGGCTGTCTGTTAGAGGAAGGAATATATTACTGCAGTGCAGGAGGTTTCAATAACCTTGGCCATTCACAAAATATTATTGGGACATTTATGACTGAGGGAAAATATTCCCCCATCAAAATAAACTGAGATATGTTTTCCAGGATGCTAAGGTGCTAGTCCAAACAACTGCTTGAGGGGTCAGAAAACTTGCTTGGGAAGTGCTTTAGGAAGGTATCAATAGCTCTCAGTGTAGTGCAGTTGTATGAAATGTTTGGAGTTGGACCTGGTACAAATAATTGTGTACATCTTCTCTGCTTCCTGTACTGCATTTCTATTCCTCTTCTACAAAAATCCCATCAGAACTTTGGACTTTGGCACCCCCATCCTTTACTGACATATTTTGGTATAAAAGACAAGACTCAAAGTTCCCCTCTTAATTGTACATAATTCAGTTTTTTAGCACTGTTTGGTTTCAGTTTAGAGTGGGATATATGCATTTCAGTCCTTGTGCCATAGATCTCCTGCTGATTTTTCCCATTATTCTGTGACTGTCTAATGTAATATAATTGTTGCTCTTCAGAGCACAGACAGTGTTTCCTCTCCCAGTCATTCACATTTCTAGCATGCACGCCCTGAGCACAAGCTAAAAGCCATTTCCTTCTTTATTGTTCTGATGCTTGTAGGATTTTTACCTGGACTCTACTATGAATCCATTGTAGATGGCAGCCCCTCAAGAGCAGCTTTGATTCACAGTGCTTAATTGCTGCAGGCAGGGCAGGAGTTGAGCCAGTTCCCCTTGGCAAGGTCCCAACAGCCCATCTCTTAGCACTTGGACCTTCAGGGACTCCAGAAAGCTCTGTGATCAAATTGATGGGGCCACGAAAAGTTGAATATCCAAAGAACCATCAGGGCTCTAAAGGGCATTCCTAGTAAAGAAACTTAAGATAAGGATAGAAATACACCCCAGACATTAGATATAAGGAAAAAATTCTTCACTGAGAGAGTTGTCAAGGATTGGAACAGGCTGTGCCCAGAAGTGGTTGTGTCATCATCCCTGGAGGTATTTGAAAGGTGTGTTGCTATGACACTTGAGGACATGGTTTGGTGGTGGACTTTACAGTGCTGGTTAACAGTTGGACTCAATCATCTTAAAGGTCTTTTCAAGCCTAAACAATTCTCTGATTTTGCTGTATGAGTTGCAGTCTCTTGAAGTTCCTATTTTTGGCTGAAATTTTATTAACTGTACAAGAAAAGTTGTGGTGGTTTAACATGATGGACTTCAGCCAATTCATCTCTTGTAGTTGCTTGGCTGAGTTTACAGAGGGCCACAGGCTACATCAGTTGAAGGGAAATTTAAACTTGGTCAAATGCACTTAATGGTAGGTTTTGCACTGCTTTATTGTGATTCATCCAAGTTTGAGTCACTTATACAACACTTGTGCATAGACAAGGTCATGAACTCTACAAAGACATGATATTAGAAAGGTGAATGGCACTCCCTCTGATTATTTGAGGGCTCAATCAATACTCAGGATATGCTTTAAGATCTTGTTTGTTTTTCTAAGAATATCCAAAGAATGTCAGGTATTTTACCAGAGTAGAAGAGAAAAGAGGAAAAGTCTCAAAATTTAGCATTTGAAAAGTAGCCAGTCTGTATGTTTAGCTAACTGTTAACAAAGCTTAACCTGCTCTGTTAAATGTCAGTACAAAGCATCTCAGTGGGTTTTGGCAGCACAAAGGTGTGCTGCTGAGACAATATATACATTCCACTGTGAAATGGTCAATCAAATTAAAAATCTCAACCTACTTCTCTAGAAATTAATGGGAATTTAGTCACTGACTTCAAAGGGAGCAGGGTCAAAAATCCAATTTCTTGCTATGTTTCCTCTACTTTCATTAGTGGCAGAGAGTGTAGGAGGGGTTGAGAGAGATGACATTTTATTTAGATCTTAAAAATTTTTCTTTTCCACAAATAACCTCCCTTAAATTTTAAAAATTTTATTTACATCTGAAACATACCTCAAAATGTGTAGGGTATGTGATAGTTATCTTTCTAGATGGACACTGAATTATCTTGCCTCCAGTCATTTTTGATTCTTCTGCTGCTTTATATAAAGCTTTTCATAATCAGTGACTGATAGAACAGAAGTGTAGAACAGGACATGATATGCCCAGTCTGTTTACTCAAACATCAGATGGTCACTTGTTACAGAGAACTGATGGACACTTTATCTTTATTCAGCTATTTGAGTATGGAAAAAGGAAGCTTTAGAAAAAGGAGGATAATTTATTTTTCTTATAAATGTTAACTTACATCAAGACTAAATAGAAAGAAAAAAAAACGGAGGGGAAGAAGATCAGATCAATGTTTTGGTTAGATTAGGAGCAGCAGTTCATAATTAATTTAACTTCTTGTTCCAGTCACTTGTAGTGAGAAATATAGGCATCTGATTTGTAAACTACAAGGCCACCTCAGGTCACCAGTGTGGTTTTAACTTTTGCAACATAGCCAAGAAAATGTCTGTAAGCCTGTATCGTAGGCTTGCAGAATGGCACTTGACAATTCATTCTTATGTGGTGCTGTTTTAGCAAGCATGTGTTTTCCTAGCTTAATCACTTGACTTTGTCTCAGCTATTAGACTTAACAAAGGATTGTAACAGTGAACCAGATCCAAGTATGTGCCTCCTCTGGCACTTGTCTGTTTAAAAAGCACTTCTCCATTCCATTCTTGAACAATCAAAACCCCTTTTTGGGCAAAAATACACTCAACACCTTGTCCTTTTTTTTGTCTCAGTAAGATTTTTCTCACAGAAGAGCCATCACAGTCCTACCCTCTTACAAGGCTTGGTCAAAAACGCCACAATTACAAAGAAGAAATTACAACCTTATCAGAAAAATGAGAACCTGTATTTTTACTCACAATAGTTTTTACAGTAGAGATTCAGTTAAAAAAAAAATGGATGCAGCCTACTTAGAAAAAAATAAATGTTACTTCATCTTTCTACTCATCAGACTGTTCTTTCTCTTTGCCTTTGAGGATTTTATCATGCTAAATGTTGGAACTCTGTGGAGCACAGACAATTGGATACCACCGGTATGTCTGGCATAATCTAACAGAAAAGACTGTCCAGAGAAAACGTTAGCTTAGTGTTTTTAATGAGGAAATGATACATTAAATACTGACACAGCACCAGTTACAGGAAAGAGAAATTACATGCAAACAGTTACTAAAACCAGCACTTTTCAACAGGTTCAAAAATATCCTGTAAAGTGTGACGCACTTGGGTGCTTGCTGGAATAGCATCTCGTGTTTCATGATGCACTGGAAAGCACAGCCACCTGGAAAGCACAGCTCTTTATGGAAGAAAGGATTGATGCTTTTGATGAAAATTCTCCCTTCTGGGACTTCAACCTGTGGTGTGTGATTAAAAATAATTCACCTAAGAGTTCCACACAGATAAAGGAAAAGCTTGGAAGGAAATGTTAACTGCCTTTGGCACAGACCTAGGCTGCTTTCCCCCAAACACAGACCTTTAATGACAACTGTTCTACTTCATCAAACACATTCCCTTTTTTCCAGTGAAGGAACTTCTGTCATTCCCTTGGGCTAATGCAGACTGAAGGCATTTGCCCTTCATGCTGCACTCATGAGGTCTAGAGACCCACAGCAGTGCTAAACTCCAGTAAAATCTGTTCAGAGAACTTGTCTCAACAAAATAGATTTCTGCTGAAGTATACTTTCAAAGCTAAAAAGTTTTATGGGGAGAGGAGTTCTAATGAAGCTTTTGACTGGAGGAAACCAAAATTCACCTAAATTTAAAATCTGCCTACACACTTCCAAATGAAAATGGAGTTTTTAATCTGATATCCTTTGGGGAATACACTGAAGGGTGGGCAGAGAGCAGCAAAAAACAATTTAGAAGCATCAAAATTGTCAGGAAATTAAACTTTTTTTCTCTAGCTATTCCAATTCTTCCTGTAGCCTTGCTTTTCCTGGGTCTATTTATGTGGGCCTGGAGTTAACAATTTTGACCTCTAATGTATTTAAGAGATCACAAGAGACCAACTACAGCCCTGGCAGGTTCTTCTTAATTCCCTCTTTCAACTTTCAGGGTGATGTTGTAGAGTAGAACTCCCAATCTTTTTGAATTTACAGTCACAAAAAAAAAAAAAAATTGTTAGTTACCTTTTTATGGTCTTTTCCTAAGTAGAGCCTCAGGGGTCTGCATATTACAAGGTGTCATCAAGTGCTGTAGAATAATAACCATGGGGAAAAGCTGTCTTTTTTTCCCCAAAAATTACTTTGTGAATGAGGTCTTTTCAGATTATTTTCCAGATGAAGACAAAGGAAGAAATCGAAATAACAAGGGTAACACAGAGTGTTTGAAGAGAATGGTATATCATAGTTAAAAAATAAACAAAAATTTAAAAAAACCTCTGAAAATAATTTTTTAACTTGCCCTCATAAAATTCTGTTTATCTTTGGCATCCTGAGTTTGCAACTACAATTAAGATTAACCAGTGTCTTAAAGAATGTAAAACCCTTGCTGGAATAGAAGATCCTGTGGCCAAAGAGGTGAATGAATGAATCTATTACATCTACCTGAACCACTGGCCCATACACTCCTGCTCAGTCCCAGTGTTTGAATCATTATAAGTGGGAAGAAAATCTGTAATTCTCTTATTAAATATTGAGTCATTTTTTTCATCACTGAATAGACTATTTCTAGCCTTAATGACTTGTCAAATTTAGATGATGTCCTATGAAAAAACAGTTTTGCATCCTCAAGTTCATAAAGTCCTGGATCTCTCTGTAATGTTTTCCCTTTCCACAGCTGAGTGCCCTATAGCATAGCACAGGTAATATTCTTATCAGTTAACATGCCTGTCAATCAAATCCTTGTTTCATTACTTTGGATTTGTTCTTTTGGCAGGAGATATTCATCTTTCTTACAATCAAATTTTGTGGTGCCAAGGTTATGTTTTCATTTCTTGGTCTTCATGGTCCTCCTTATGCAAAAGTCCCTATCAAGTGAGGCCCATGGAGTAAGTGGCACATATCACACAAACTTAGAATGATACTTTTTGGTAAATGCAAGCTGCTTCACTGCTCACTGATGCTTAAAATCAAAGAATTGCACAGGATGATGGCTCTCCTCTATTGCTTTTCAATCTTATTCTGTATCACATTTCACAGTTGCAGATTGTGCCCTTGCTTTTCTTCCCTAGAAGGGAAAATCCCCTCATTTCTCTCAATATTGGAAGGCCTTTCTTCAGCATGTGAATAGACCAATACACAGAGAAGTTGATCCTTTAGGTTTTGGAAGCACTATGTTATTTAGTGCAATCAAGTGCATCCTGAAGATAGTGTGAAATACTCATTTCCAAATTGGAGAGACCAGTAATACCTAGGGATCACTGATTTTTTTTTCAGAAATAGAGAAATGCCTATCTCATCTCCTCAGGTTAGTTTAGACATTTTGTTTCCTCTTCCTCAAAAAGAGTGATATTCAGCTTTTATCCTTACTTCATACAGGTTGACAAACAAGTTTCTGTTACTTGAGTCCTGAAGCATGACTGGAATATTATTCCTTAATAAACCTATTGAATAGCACCAGCTCCTGGATCTGTATAGACTACTACAAGCTTTGCAGAAGATGGGTTTCCAGGAACTGAACCTCATTTCTCTGACCCAAACCAATGGCTTTAGTTCCCAACCACAGCTGATGCTGCACCACCGCAAGGGATGACAAGACAGCTACTCAGCACTCCTCAATGTTACTGCCTTCCCACAGAGCCCAACAGAAAAGGCACATGTTGAGGACAGCTGCTGCTTTTCTGCCCTCCTACTCCTCATCATGATAATATCTGGTCACTGGAAAACTGGTGGAAATGACCAGTTTCTTATGGTAGTACTGTTTCTGTAATAATTCCAAATCAGGACCACCTTAGATTGAGACCAGAGATGCAAACATGAAAACATTCAAAACCTTGTTATTCATCCTAGAAGGCACCAGTCCTTCAGCAAGTATGGGCAATGACAATCTGTGAATCTCATCGACTGTTTCCATACTTCCACTGAAAGCAACTCCCTTTCATATGTGCTGTTCTACCCTACCCTTCATTCTGTTCAGCTGGTTTCTGGACTGCCTGAAGACTGTCAGGGGAAGCTCAGTGTAAAACATCACTACAAGGTGTGTTTGGGAGCCAGGCTGCTGCACACACTGAATAATCTGTTTCCCACATCACTGTCCAAATTTACATGTTTTCTACTGTCACATTTCTCAGGGTGCACCTGAGGTAGTCTTTCTGAGTCTTCAGCATCTGGATCATGGATAGACTCCTTGTGATACAACAAAGGTTTTACATTTACTGCACAAAATGGAAACTCATTAACCAAGGAATAGGCTCATCACAGTCAATAATAAATACCTGTGACAAAGAAAAATTATGTCTATATCACACAAATAATGCAAATACAAAGATAATGGGAAAACTGCTTTTCCTCATCTACTATCTGATGGATTTCTTCTCTGCAGTATATATTACTCATTACGATATCAATTTCAATTCTTATAGCTTCACATCCCCTTGAGGGGGAAGGGGCATACAGAAAAATATGCTGTCTTCAGTCAAAAAATTCCTATACCATGGTCCAGTCAAATGGACTGGAAAGGAATATGATTATTGTGCCAGTGACCTTAGGCTCTTCACTTCTGTCTTTTTTTTAGAGGTTTGCCTCCCCAAGAAAGGAGCAGAAAGATCCTTATTGAACTGTGCTCTCCTGATGAACATCACTGAATAGGAACTGCTCCTCACAATTAAATGAACACATTGCACCAGAGAGAGATCATTCCTGGTTAGAATCTCACAGTATTCTTGTGTCTCCTCAGCAGCAATGAAGAGGTACCATAAAATGATGTCATCTCCCAGCAGAAGTACAAGTAAAAGTCTGGAGTTTTACATTTCAAAAAGATCATTACAATTAAAGCATATGCATTCAGTACAGGGCAATTTCCATCTGATCACAAAGAAATAATCAAACTGGTCTTAACTTTTAATTTTCTTTCCCTTGCTCTTTTCTCGTTGGTTCAATCCCCAAGGGTTATAGCATGTTAGAACCATGAGCACTTGCACATTCTGAAATAAAACTTCTATTTCACAGTGAAAATTGTTCAAGACTAGAGATCTAAAGTCCATTATTCAAGACTAGAGATCTAGGGTCCATTTGCTGCTGACTGTCTGTAAGCAGAGCAACATAAACATTCATGATTGGCTCTTTTTTATTTTCCCATTCAAATTGCAATCTCTCTTCACATGCAGTTGCATAAGGAAAAGCATACAGCATTTTGACAAAGCCATGTCTGGGAAGATGGTTTAATAAAACAAGAATAAACATGTCAAAATTTAAACTTCTGGGACAACTGATATTCCAGTCGATTAAAACAAAATAATTAAAAATTCATTACCATATTTACTTTGTCCACCTCAAAATTATTTATATGTTTTAGTTGTTGTCTTCTTTCTCTTTACTATCTTTTTGAATTCAAGCAGATTTTTAAACAATATTGTTTCAAAATAGGATATCAAGATATTTAATTTTTAAAATGTCAAAATTAATTTTTATTTAAGAGCAAAAGTACTTAAATGAACTTTGACTCAGACATTTAGCCATATCCCTCATGATCTCAAAATAACTTTAGACAGCTTAAACTTCATTTCTCTGCAAGAAGCCGTTCTAGTCACAAGTACAAATGTCCTGCTATGACTTTGCCAGCACTTCTTTTTTCAGTTTTAGCTGCAAGGAAGCAGTGCATGAGGGTGAAGAAAGAAACTAAAGCAGTTTTGCAATCTTTTAAAAGGCTTCATTTTGAAAGTGTTGCTTTGCATAATTCAAATTTATTTTTTTCAGTGTGGTGCTGTGACAGTCTATAGCTGTGATATCTGTTTCAGCTGTCCCTTCACATATCTTGTTCATTCTTGCAGCATTATTCATATACTTTTTACTTTCCCTGCCCAAATATTTCCCTTCACTTCAATGAATAAAAGTGCTAGTAATTCTCCTCCTCCCATCAGTGTCTTAGTGTGATATATCAAATATGAGACTAAACCATCATCATCTAGATTAAGTTATCATTAGATTTGGGTTACATGAGACAAGTTCCTTTATCAAGGTACAGGGTCAAAATAGTGTCATCATTTTGCAGGGTGAAGTCTCTAGTATATAGCTAAAGTTCATCTCTGTTTTCCATAGAATTTCTCTCTTGTTCTGAAGTGTTCACAATCTTTCTGTGTCTGTCTTTGCACAGTCCACTAAATGAGTTTGACAGTATAGTCACATGTAAGATGCCTTATCATCATGTCAGACTCTCAGTGTTTATGGGGAATCTTCTCCTGAGCAACAGCTTTCATGGTTCTTATGTGCCAAGCAAAGAATTCAGGTCAGTTCTTATGTCCCAAGGCAGAAAGAAATGGAGGCAGTTTAGTGCTATAGCCCATCATCTTGGCAGAGAGCAGTGGCAGATTCAAAAATTAACTTTTAATGCACTGTTGAGAAAGATTTGGTGCTTCTCCTCTTGAAATTCTTGTGACTAATATTGCCAGAATATCCTGCATGTTCTACTCCTACCTGGCATTTTGCATGTTGTTTTCCCTGTCTGACCCTAGGGATACACATGCTTCTGCTTTTCATTTCTGAAGTTCGATCATATTTCTTTGTTGTATTTATATGTCAGTGTGGATAAAAATCTGTTCCTTGCAAAATGTGGTATTTGACTGGCAGAAGAAAATCACCTTTTATTTTTTAAAGCTCCTTTTATCACCGATACTCTTGTTGAAATTTGTCCACATTTCACATGGAAATGTCGGCAGAATGACATTCCTTGTGGTGGTTTAACCTCAGTCAACACCTCAGCCCCACACAGCTGATTTATTCACTCCCCCCCTCCCTCAGTGAGCTGGGGGACAGAATCAGAAGAGTAAAAGTAAGAAAATCTTGGACTGAAGTAAAGACAGGATAGAGCAAAAGCCATGCATGCAGCCAAAGCAGAGCAAGGAATTCTTTCACCATGAGCAGGCAGGGCTTCAGCCATCCCCAGGACAGCTGGGCTCCATCACACGGAACAGTGACTCAGGAAAACAAACACAATTACCCTGAACATCCCTCCTTCCTTCTTCTTCCCATAGCTGCCNAAAATCTGTTCCTTGCAAAATGTGGTATTTGACTGGCAGAAGAAAATCACCTTTTATTTTTTAAAGCTCCTTTTATCACCGATACTCTTGTTGAAATTTGTCCACATTTCACATGGAAATGTCGGCAGAATGACATTCCTTGTGGTGGTTTAACCTCAGTCAACACCTCAGCCCCACACAGCTGATTTATTCACTCCCCCCCTCCCTCAGTGAGCTGGGGGACAGAATCAGAAGAGTAAAAGTAAGAAAATCTTGGACTGAAGTAAAGACAGGATAGAGCAAAAGCCATGCATGCAGCCAAAGCAGAGCAAGGAATTCTTTCACCATGAGCAGGCAGGGCTTCAGCCATCCCCAGGACAGCTGGGCTCCATCACACGGAACAGTGACTCAGGAAAACAAACACAATTACCCTGAACATCCCTCCTTCCTTCTTCTTCCCATAGCTGCCCTGTGTCTCCTCCCAGCTTCTTGTGCCCCCAAGTCTCTTTGCAGCTGGGGTGGTGTGAGGAGCAGAAAAGGCCTTGACCCTGTGAGTGCTGCTCAGCAATAACTGAAACACCTCTGTATTATCAACACGAGTTCCAGCCCCAGACAAGCTACTGTGAAGAAAATTAGCTCAGCCAAAACCAGCACACTTGCAAGAATGTGGTTCTAGAAGCCTTTCTTTCAAGTGTTCTCCCCTCAAAACCTTTCCCTCCAGGCAACTGTGAGATAAGAGACTATTACAGAAAACCACTGCAGTGAATTGTAGGAAATTGTTAGACACAATTACCAAAAATGTGCCCTAACAGTAGTATTCAAATAACAACTCATAAGTTATTAATTCTAACGCATGCTACGTGTTTCTCAGTTACCCACTGAAATTGTATTTACAATGCCACTGGCATAAACATTTACCATGATGAAAAGATGAATGCCTAGGCCATTTTATAGACTTACTTGTGAATTGCTGAGCCTATATTAAGGTCCACCAATCAGCTTTGGGTTTTACAGGTAATGAATACACCACCAGAAAAATTGAGCATGTGCCTCTGCCCTGAACATATTATAGCATTTTTTTAAAAAATTAAAGGTGGAGAAGAATTCATTTCTCTTCACAGGGTTTGAGTAAATTCCAAACAGAATTAATAGGAAATTTTCTATTAACTTAAATGGAGCTGGAAAAGATCAATGCATGTGCCATATGCTTATAATAGCAATGACATTATACTTCCTTTACAAAATAAGGAGAAGAATTGAATTCTGAAGTCTCAATAAGGCAAGATGAGTTATGGATTAAATTCAGACTCAAATTAGGTTTAATACATTGGCATTACATTGCTGCTATGTCTTGTTATATTGAAAACATGATAATATGCTTCAGAGAAGTTGCAATGAAATCCTGACTTGGTCAGACAGATCAGGTGGATTCAGCTGGACTTTATCAGCCCTCCAAAGACCAAAAGATACTCAAACAAGGGCTCTTGTTACAACAGTGGCACATCACAATGACACCTAGCATTTATAAGGCCTATTTCTTCTCCTTTTTTCAACTTGCTCACAATGAGAGAGTATAGGCAAAATACTGGAAATATCTTGCATTTCTATGCTTACTGGGAGAAGGATTTTACCTATTCTACAGGCTACTCCTGGGACAGATGTTCTTAAAGTTGGTGAGGAGATAGAAGGTTTGACAATATTTGAGAAAAAATAAAAGAGTCATAAAACTTTCCACCTTGAATTTTAGAACAGCTAGACTCTAGTGCAGTTTGGAGGTCTCTGAGGAAATACTCTGGGATACTTCAGGGGTGTTGAGTAAGATTATGGAGGTTTAGAGACAATCTCTGAAAAGGAGTGTGCTAAGCCAATTTCAATTTTTCCATCAAGTTGCTCCAAATCTTTGAATCACTATGTTAATGATGTCAGATCAAGATTTTTTTTCTCTGTTTTATGAAGCCTGTGGAAGGCTTCAAGTGTCTGTTATATTTCATTATTTTATTAATCTGCAAGAATTTGTCTTAAGCATGTCAGTGTTAAGCCTCAGGCCTATAGCTAATACATATACAGAGCCATACATACTGGTTAGTGTCTTGAAGTTGGAAGTCATAGCTTATCTTGCCTTGCATTTACAAATTGCTTCAGACCCAGCCCTTGCACTGGCTGCCTGCCAGCACTCTGCTTTCTCCTCTCCTGACTGAAGCCAAAGAAGCTGAAGGTGCTCAGTGCTCCAGTCCAGGGCAGTCTGCCACTCTCTATGATTTCTGAAATACAAGCTAATTACTTTTTGAGATATCTCTTGCCAATACCTTGGTTTATATAAAGCTTCTGGTGATAGCCAGTGGCATATATGAGAAAGAGAGCTAGTGCTCTTACCTGACCTAGCTGCTTTGTGATTTCACAGATGAACTCACACAGCCACACTTTCCTTTTTCTCAGCTTTATGTTATATTTTCATGCCACCATCAATAGGTTTCCTGCCATAGATGGCATTTTTTTTTATACCCCTAAGAATCTCTAAAACATATTGTCCATGAGATTAGGAAGTCACTGAAGTAAATATAGAGAGTTGTGTATTTGTGTGTGTGTGACTGCTTTGCAAGTGAATGCTTTGGCTGGACAGTTCAGACTAATCTAACAAGGGCACTTTGTGCTTCATAACAGTGGGAAGAAACTTCTTTTAACTGAGTTGTTAGCTAAAGGAATTTGGGAGGAGATATGCATATTATTTTGGAAACTCTAAAAACTGTAGATTGTCATTTCAAAAAGGGCTAGCAAACTGTCAGAGTGTGACTCCAGACATTCACTGTTGGCTGCTATCTGAGGACATATCCTTTAGCAAGGTCTTAGGCTGAAACAGTTTCACCTGTGCACCATCTATCCCATATCCAATTTATCCTTCTGGAAATAGTGTCCATAACTACACTGCTTTCCTGTTACTGCCCTGCAAAGGCTCAGCAAGACCTGGTACTTTATGTATGCATCTATTTAAAGCACATTACATATCAAGATACCCCTGGAATTAAGGTGGTTAATAATCAAGCCGTTTGAATTGAGTTGATCAAAAGTGCAATAAAGGAGGTTTCTGTGTGATGAACTATTCAGCAATCCTGGCTCCTACTCTGTATATGCAGCATGAGGAAGGCTGTCCTCATACACTAATCAACATATTGCACAAGCAAATTAAAGACTTATTTAATCACATATTTTACTGCTTACATACATGTTTGTCCATGGCTAAAATCACACTTAGACTCAGCCCAGTGTCTGAGGCTGTTTAACCTGGAAACAAGAGGCTCAGGGATGACCTTATGATCCTCTTCATCTATCTGAAAGCAAGTTTTATCCAGGGGAGTGGTCTCTTCCTCCAAGTAATAAGTGATAGGATATTAGGAAATGGCTGAAATTGTACCAGTGGAGGGTTTGAATTGAATAGATTGTTTAGATTGAATATCAGGAAAAACCTATTCACTGAAAGGGTTTTCAAGCACTAGGGCAGGCTGCCCAGGGTAGGGGCAGAGTCACTGTTCCTGGGGGTACTTAAAAGGCTCGTAAATGTGACACTTAGGGACAGGGTTTAGTGCTACACTTGGCAATGCTGGGTTGAACTCATTGTTGAACTCAATGATCCTAAAGGTCTTTTCCAACCTGAACACTTCTAGGAAAAGCTGAATATTTCCACAGAAAAGATGTCCCTTTATTCTCATTTCTCCATACAATTTTCAAGCCTTTTGCATTAATAATTCTCCTCAGATTGAAAGCTACAAAGATCTAGAATCAGTTTTGATATAATATATCATAAACTCAGTCCACATTCTCACAGAAAACCTCAAGGACTGATAGAACAACTCTGTGTCATTCTTAAATTTCCATGAATAAAATATCCTGAGGTGTGCAGTAGGCCCACCAGATATTTAGGACTCATTGCTTAACCTTTGAATCTAGACATCATGCTGGTACAAAATACAAAGGGAGTAATTATCAGAATTAGAAAAAATAATGGAAATTTATTAATGAATCATCTTCCCCCTTAAGCTGTACTGTAACAAGAAATAATCATCATTATAATGAACAGTGTTATTATTGGACCACATTACGAACACCAGTGATTTTGTACCAAGCTTTTACTGTCAGGGGAATGGTTCATTAACCACAAAGAACACTTCACATTAGGGATTCAGTTTATCTGGCCAATTTAGACAATGTTTAAGTAATTTTTAATTAAAATTGGGATCCTGCATTTTGGAATGGTGTACTGGTTCAAAGGAATTGTAAGCACAATTACTACAATCAAGTTGTTAGTGAATTTTTTCGTTCCAAATAAAAGTTGGCCACTGGTCAATCTGTTAAGCAGCCATTCTGGCCTACCATGCAGCTTCAGTCCAATTAGTGGGGTGGATAAGAAGAGGAAGAGTTAGGAAAAACCTTTTCATAGCACAGAAAGTTTTCTATTTGGCAAGGGGTAGATAAATGAAATTCCCTGGAAAATGTGTTGCAGACAGGGAAGAAAGAATTTTTCTTGTAACCTTAATATCAAAAAGTGATTTCCTTTGATCAAGCCAGCTGTATGTCACATTATTTGTTGCAGTAAATATCTTTTTGGGGAAAAAATGAAGTTGGGAAAAAACTTTCACTTATATTGTTCACAGTATTTCATCCCATTACAAGATAATATAAAATTAATGAAAATTGCCTTCAGACTGAGGAACAGCCCTGGCCTCCCAAGCACCAGTCAAGAAAGGTGCAAGTGCTGTATCTTAAGGAGGCTTTAGATTAAATCCCCATTCAGTGTAAATGTCACATGATTTCATGAACTTTGTTGTCTCAAGACCTGCTGAGGCTCTGTTAAAACTGAAGTGTGGAGTTCACACCATCTTAGGCCTCACTTAAAATGAGAAGAATGCCTACTGGTTCCTGCAAATAAACCCAACTGTACACAAAGATCTCAGCAAGAAATGCCAGTTCAGGTTCATTAAGATCAGGTGCCAGTGAACTGTGGACTGCTGGGAGTGTTTACACTGCTTTCACTCCCCTGGCAGCCACACTGGGCTCAAAATGCCAGCACCACGCTCCAGATGGATGCAGGCACTGAGCTGCAAATGATGCCTTGTGGTGGGGGCCCTGGAAGGATAAAGGTTTGCATGAACTGGGGATTCTGGTGCAAGCTGTGCAGCCAACTTATGTCCTTAGAAAGGGCAAAAAGTTAGTTTAAAAAAAAAAAAAAACAACTTTAAAGAGGTATAAAGTACCTTCAGACTTTAACAAACTGTATGTGGTTGGAGGGTAGAGTGATGGCCACTATAATATTAAGAGATTAGACATCAGAAAGGCACTTCAATGTATCCAAATCTGTCATCTTTCTAAGCACTGCCAAAGCTCATGTGTAACTTAAAATTATCTTTCAATTTAAAGTGCTGAAGAGGAATAGGGTTTTAAACACAGGTTTTACAGAGGTTATTTGTATTGTGGCAACTTGCTGTTGTAATTAGCCAGACAAAACTGTTGAGTTCATCATCTATGAAGCTGATTTTTACCAAAGGTATCTAATTAATTTTCTTCCTCTTGAGATTAATCGTGATAAATCTCCTCCAAATGTACTAAATAATGAAATGAGATAAAATGAAATGAAACATATTCTTCATGCCTAAATGGATGGTTTCTCACATCCTAATGGAATATTGTTGAAGAATTACAATAGACAAAAATGGTTCAAATACATTTGTTAAGAAGTAATAACAAACAAGTAAAGAACGACCACAGGGATTCCACTAGGATGGTTTCTCTTTGATTTCCTCATTTTAATTCACTTATTTTTTTCACTCTTCCTTTGCTTTCTTCACTAAATAAGTAATTGAGATGTCTTTTGAAGATTCTAATGACTCTTGAAGTCATATTTTTTTCCAATGTATTTCATGTGTGTGTTCCTCCTCAGGAAAGAGCTGTGTCTTCTAAATAGAAGAGAAGGCTTTTTAGAAATCTCTGATAGCAAAAGAAGGGCTAGGGATGGGGGCAGGTTTGTAGGGAACATGTGAAGGACAAGAAATTCTTGTGGTTCTCCTATATTTAATGAGCATTATTAAATATGTTATAATGAAATGCCTTTCCTTTGAGGAAGGAGGGAGGGACAACCTGTGGTGCTGTTCCTCTCAGCCTCACTGCACTCAATGACTGCTGCCTTGGGTAAGAGAACAGGGACCTAAGTGCTCATGCCACCCAAGCCATTGTCATCTTATTTTGGGTGTCACAGATTCCTTATACACACACACATACAAGTTAAACAGGGTTTCCTCTATCTTGGATATGTTTAGTGGAGTAAATACATCCAAATATGTCCTCTCTGAAATGTTCTGTAGACCTGGCCAGCTTAGCCATTTGCTCTGCCATTAAAGTTTCTCCAGGCTATTTGTCTTCTTTGGCAGGGACACTAGAGTTACTTTTAGTGGTAGGACCTCAAATGCATCCCTGGGCTCCTAATTATATAAGTACTTCTACAATTTCTTTCCTACAACTAGTTTTCTCTGAGTTTTTCTGCACTGACCTGTTCTTCTTGACATCCCCTGCCCAGTCAATCTCCATCAGAGGTTCACTATTTGCAGTACTCTGTTAATGGCCTTGGAGATCAAACTCAGGTCTCCACTTGTGTCTATGAATGCCTTTAATTCCCGCTTTGCATGAAAGGCAGCAGATTTCTCTCTGCTATCAAAGAGAACTCTTCTGTTTTAAAAGCATGTGAAAAGACCCCAAATCTGGGAGATAAAAATTTCCACCCTGAAATAAGGAATCCCTGTTTAACATCAGGGGTAACAAGAGAATAAGTTACATAACATAGTAGTAAACACTTACAGATATAAGATGAAGATTGATAGAACCAAAGCAAACCAGAAATTTAAAAATCATAGTTGGGAGCTCAGAACAGAAGAGACTCTAACAGGAGATGGTGAAAGACAATCTGGAAGTCAAGATGAGAAAGTCTTTGATTGGAACAGGAGGTAAACTATGTCAGAAAAGAAACAAAGGTGTCAAAAAAGAATCAGATGTGCTGATTTCAGTGTCTTTTGTGGGAATTTTCAAACTTGTATGGTGAATGTCAATCAGATGTGGGTACCTAATTCAGTTTATCTTCCTTGAAAGGTCCTCAAATGCAAATCTATTCAAATGAAGAGCCAGAAAAAGAGGTGGTGGGGGCTGGAAGAAGAAACACAAAAGCCTAAAGAGATTGATATTTCTTTTCACTCTTCTGTGTGATGAATTGGATTTCTGTTAGTAACTAGCACTTTTGCAGATGCTTATTTAATGTCATGCAGGGGAGAGGCAGTAGGTGTGGGCAAGGGAGGTGAGTCATGCCTTGCTCAAGAGGGAACCTGCTGTGATGTTCATAATGCACTGAATCAGGTTCAGAAATATGAAAGTTTCTCTTTCTCTTTTCCCTACACCTTTTGTTTCCTCGTGTCTGACAGACACACAAATTCATGACAGCTTCTTAATAGGCATTTATACCATTGATAATTAGGCCTGAATACAAGTCTAATCCTGAAAGATGATTAATTGTTCCCCATTTTTACATAAATACAGTATAAATTTATTGTCTTATGTATAGTTGCCTGGTGTGAGAAGTCTTTGCAGAGAGCTGGGAACTTGGCCACCTCTCCCAGCAGCAGTCCAAACTGGCTGTGGCATATGTTGTTATAGTCTCCAGATTTAAAGATGTGAGGCAGTCGTCTGGCTGTTTCTCTACTGGAACATCCTTTTCTGATGATCTGAATAAAACCCAGACTGTTTGGGATTTAAATCAGGGGTGCATGTAACACCACAATTCTCTGTCATTATAAGGCTGGGAGTTGTCTGAAGACATTGCCATCTGGTGTATAGAAAATAAGAGATTTTGATGTTTGAGGAAAAAAAGCTGTGGCAGACTTTTGGAAGAGGTGTGATTTGTTTCCCTTGCTTCATTACACTAATTTGTAAGATTCAAATGCCATTTTTAAGGTTCAAATTGAAGTTGTTTAAGCCAGGGGGATGAGAGAGTTGGTGAAAGGAATGAAAGACTTCTCTCTTTTGAGACTCTCCTTGGAGATCCTTGCGGATAGAAGACATCATTCAAATTAAAAATAAAAGCTTCAGTCTGGGATGTGTTATGGGGGCACCACCAGGCCTTAGGTTTCACATTCTGCCTTATTTATTTTATTTCTCTATGAGCCAGTTGTCCATGCAAAACATGACAGTTAATTACGCCTCTCTGTTTCCCTCTGACAAATAAAGCGCAAGTAATGCCAGCAAGGATTAAGCTGTTTGCTTTTGGTTTACAAGGAATTAAAGCAGTGTGCAGTAAATTTTCCTGTAAAGGTCTTTCCTAAAGCCATAGACTGGGGAAATAACATTAGCAGCTAATGTTGTGGATGCAGAGCTCGGTTCAACAACCTTTAAATAAACATCCAATATGTTTTTCCCTCTCAGTGGGCTTTACTCAGGGTGTGTCACTTGGGCTTCAGCAGATGAGAGTGTTCTGTCTGTGCATCCTGACAGCCAAACACATCCACATCCACATCAGAGGGAGGGATGAAAGAGGATTGGAAAGTGGGGTGGGTTATCTAAATAAAGTGCTGGAGCTGTAGATGGGGTAGTACTGTCCAAACACCTACACACCACCACTATAGGATTAACCACATGGATGTAGCAGCATAGGGTAGGAGTGCTTATACTTTAGATTTCCTGTGGAAAACCGAGAATCAGAGGCAAAAAACATTGCATGTACTTTATTGAAGAATAATCCAGAAAGGATACACAAATACAGATCTAGCCTATCTATCCATAGGTATCTGGAAAATACCACTGTATCCTTGTTCTTTTCTAGCACAATGGTTGTGTAATTATGCATGCTCCAAAAATCCTTTCATGTCTAGTTTGAAAATAAATAGTAGTCTTAAGCCTTAGACTGCTGTCAATAACTGTTATTGAAACTTGAAACTGTTAAGGAAGAAAAGAGAGAAAAAGAAATTCTGGAGCACTTTAAGGTGCTGGGAGACTGAAAGACCTATCAACAGATTGAAAGAAAAAGGCACTGCAGGTGTAATATTTAATGGAGTGTTAATTGTGCCGTGGCTAAAAATAAATAGGCAGCGCAGAGTTTGGTTTTGGGTGAGTGGTTGATTGCAAGTGCTAAGCTCTACAATTAAAATTATAAATTATGAGCTCACTTTTCTGTCCCATGGCTTGTTTTAGGAGTTTGATGGACTTCCCTGAGCAAAGTCTTATCAAACACATACAAGAGGATAAGAAAGCCCAGGCTGTGGGGTTTGGTAGTCTACCTACTATTTACTCTAATGTTTAGGAGTATGAACCACCCTGAATCTCCTGTCATCTCTTATATTCAATGTGAATTGAACTTTTGTTAAATGACAAACTGGATTATTTAAAGTAGAAGGGTAAAAGCACTTTAATTAATTAATTAATTAA
>VZRX01003244.1:0-13916 GCA_013398075.1 Notiomystis cincta | reverse complement strand
GGTACCCGCGCCTCGCCGGGCTGCGGGGGCCGATCGCGGCAGCGCACCGAGCCACCGGCTGCTTGTACGGGCGCTGCCGGGTCGCACCGATCCCTCTCTCGTTCCCTTTTCCTGTCCCTCTTCCTCTCCCTCTCCTTTCCCCTCTCTTTTCCTCTCCTTGGACTGCCGGCGCCAGATCGGACTGACCCATCGCTGTCTCCTTTCCCCCTTGTCCCCTCCATCCTCACTTTCCTTCTCTCCTCTCCCCCTTTCCCAGGACTCCCCAAACAATCCCATTTCCTCTTCCCCAAACTTTCACGGCTTCCACCCCCGTGGCTCCCCTCAACCCGCGCCGCCCGTGCTCTTCTGGGGCAGTTTCAGCTCCATGCTCGGCAGCGGCGCGGGGGGAGGATCCGAGCAGGTCTCCTGTTGCCCCGGCTGCCGGTCCCAGGAGCTGGAGGATGCCCCGCACATCTGTGCCTGCCAAACCTCCAGCCCTGTTTTGCGTGGAGGAACTTTCCCTGTGTCCTGCCATTTCCTGAGCGCTTTAGACCCACGGGTGCTGCCCATCACTAAGGTCACTGAGTGGTGGAATGTCCCCACTGGACTTTCCAGTGAGGCAGGCGGGGGCACTTGCTCTGTGTTTTGGGTAATACCTTGCCCCAGTGCTGCGGGTTCTCCCCGAGGTGGGTCCTAAGCCACTGGCCAGGAAAAGCACCCAAGCCCAGTTACTGCTGGTTTTGTGCTCGAGCCACGGAGCGAATGAGCAGCAGGGAACCAGGACATTCCTGTTGCTGTAACCTTTGCTGTTGTCATCCTGGTGACAGCTCCAGGGCTTGTGAGGACAGCTCTGCACCCTCAGCCCTGGGAGCACTCAGGAATACTGAGCATATATGGGGTCACCTCGGGGATTTTGGGTGCTCTGTAGTGTTCTTTGGATCGTGGATTTGTTACCACAGACCTGAGGAGCATGGGCTCCTCTTTTGGGTGCTTTAAATTGCATCATAAACACCCCCCAGTGTCTGTCTGCACTCAGGGAACAATTTCAGTGCGTGTCTAATTTTCAGCATGCACTGGTGTCCCAGCAGCTTGGATAGGGTCGTGTGGAGGGGAGGTAGGGTAATCAGAGAGTGTAAAAATGAGGTTTTCCAGCAGGTCTGTGTGTTTGCACTGTGTGTGTGCACACTGGGGGGGGCATTGTTGTCATCCATCTGAGCCACGACTGCTGTGTCTGGCAGGAGGTTCTGCTGGTCACCTTTGGAAAGCTTTCTTTGAAACAAAAACAGAGCAGAACTGTGGGGTTTTGATAAATCAAAGCCTCAATTTCTATAAAAGCAGGCACTGGATGGTGCCTGCAGGGCTGTGCCCAGCAAAGCCCTCAGAGGTGGTGTCAGTGGTGTGGGACTGTGGTCGGGAGCAGAGTAAACACATCTCCCTCCCCATCAGTTTGTGGCAAGTTTGGTTCCAGTGTTTGGAAGCAAACCCACCCGTCTGCCTTGCTGGCCTCTCTGAGCTGAAACAGAGTTGAAATCCAAGGGGGAACTTATCTAATGCCTCAAATGTCCATTTCTTTCTAACAAGCCAGGGAATTTCCTCCCTGCCCAGTCTGGGACTCCATCCCAAGCAGAGAAGGTGGCAGGTGAGCAGGGCTGGCACAGGGAGCCTGTGAGCTGGCCCTGGTGATCCATGCACACACTCAGCCCAGACTTCCTGGCAATCCCACGAGGCCAAAGCTGTTCGGAGTCTTAATTTTTGTGAAGGTTTATTGGGCAGCCACTATTCTTTTCCCCAGTCTCTTCTGCTGTTGATCCTGGAGTCCTCACTTCCATTTCTGCTCACCAGTTGCTTATAAATGGCTTTGATGAGAGGCTGTGGAAAAGCCAAGCGTTATCCCGGGCGCCTCCGAGGCGAATTCTGTGGGCAGCACCGTCCTGCCCGCGGCTTCAAAGGCTGCCACAGACTGGAGTGCTGAGCTGCCTCCAAATGTTCTTGGACACAAAAACAAATGTGAGGCTGCAAAGGAGCTCCTGGTGTGTGATGAGAGGTGGTTTCAGGGATAAGAGTGCGAGACGTGGTGATGGACAGGCTGGTGACGCTCTCCTGGCTGTCCCTGTGTGCAACCTGTCCCAGTCCTGCCACGCTTCTATAAGGCACAAGTGACCAAGCTGCAGATGAAAATACAATGCAAGCCCAGAATAATTAACTGTGTCATCTACACCTCAGTACCTGGGTTATTCTGGCCATTAATAATCTTTTCATCCTGAGCAGTAATTTGCTCCCACCAGTGGAGGTTTCTGACAGTCTGCAGTGTCTCGGAGCCCCAGTGATAGTGCAGCGGGCTGGGTTAGCCTTGGAGATGAGGTAAGATAGTGTTTGATTACCTCAGCAGAGTATTTCTAAACAAAACAGGCATTTTTCTGCCTGTTCCTCAAAGAACTCTGCAGTGACAATAACACTGTCCTGGAACAAGCTGGGAAGTCCAGGCTATAAACACTTGTGATCCTGGGATTTCATGGAAGGGCTGGCAAGAGGAGAGTAACTCGTACAGTTAATGAGTGCCCTGCAGAGTCAGTCTTTGTCTCGTGATCTGGTGGTTGCAGAAGGAATGGAAAAAAGAGGAAAAGGCCAGTTTCAGCTTGGTTATTCCTTGAGTTCCCCTCCTGCTTTTTGAAGAGGCAGCAGCATTGGCTGCCGTGAGCATACGTACGGCTTCTGAGGCAGAAGCTTGGTGCTTGTTCCCTCAGCTCCGTGTGGCTTTACACAACAGCACAGCTCAGGGAATAATCCCATGCTCCAGGGAGCCCCTCGTGCTCTCACAGCCCTGGGTGATGCCAGGGAGAGCAGGATTAGGGTTGCTGCGTGTGACCAACTTGCATCTGTGGACCATGCTTGGGATTTGGGGACGGATGCTTTGCAACTGGCAGTTTTGTAATATGTAATCTGACATCACCTTGAAACATCCAACCAGGGCATGAAGTATAGTTGTCAGGTGCCAGTTTGGCATACAATGTCACTTGTATTTCGCTCTGTTAGTTCAGGAGTGGCAGTGTATTAAAATCAAACCCTACTTGTCCCTGCCAGCTCCACCAGCCTGGTTCCGTGCCCACTGTGTTGCCAGGAATTCCCCCCACTGTTTGCTGTGAGGTTCATGCAGAGCCACTCTGTCCAAAGTCTCAGTGCAGTTAATTATCTGTATTAAAACTGGGTTGATAAGATTTCTGGAGGTGTCCCACTGAGCTGTGCAGGAGAGCAGAGCAAACGAAGGACCAGAGGCAGTGGAGATGCAGAGAGCTGGTTCTGCACCAGGACAAACATCCAGCCTTGTGCACACCGTGTGTGTCCCTCACACAAAGAGGCAGGCTCTGTTGTTTATCCTCCTGGATCAGAAAAAAGCCAGCCCTTCCCAGTGGCAAGCATCCTGCTCAAAAAAGCCAAAGGTCCCTGCCACCCTCGCCCCAGCCTCACAGTTAAATTGCATAAAGAAAACCTTCAACATTAGCTCTCCCGATAAACAAGCAGCAGAGTTTGCACAAACAAACAGCAGCCCAGAAATGGCTCATTCCACTGGTGGACTGAGGCCAAGCAGGACAGTCTTTGTGGACGGATTGGAGCCCAAACGTATTTTTTTCCTGTCTGGGTTCCCTGGTGTTCTGTGCGAAGATCTCCTGGACACACCATTCTTCCCAGTTCATCCCCAGGACTCTTGAACCCCCTCCTAATTGTTTTTTGGTCTTCCAAGTTCCCCTTCCACCTCCCGCGGAGATGCTAATGAAGTGTGAGTGTACACGGATGGGGCTGCTTGGGAATTTGACAGGGCTCTTGCCCAGCCCTTGTTCCCTCATTAAGCTGCTGCTGGGAGAGGATGGAAGCGATTGTGCCTCGTTTTGTCCCTGCCTCCAGCGTGCCCTCGGCGATCCAAGCCCTTGGATATATTTTTCCCTTTCAATATATCAATAACTGTTATTTTGTTTATTAGCAGTGGGACGCGTGCCAAGCGAGTGGCCCGTGTAATCCATTTAAATGGAGCAGTTCCATGCTGACACAGTAGCCGTGAGCAGAACTCCTTTTTCCAGCTGCTGCCGGAGCCGGGAGCTCAAACTCTGCTGCGGCTTCGTGCAGGTGCTGCCCAAAGGTGGCTTCTCCTCCTCTCCCTGAATAAAGATCAGTCAGAGGAGTGCTGAGAAGAGACACAGGACCCCCTGCCTGAGTCGTTTCATGCCCATTCCGCTCAGCATCCATGAGAAAAGCAGCTTGGTTTTTTTGGTAAACACCAGCTCAGCAAGCTGTGGGATAAGGCTGGAGAATTCCAGGTGACTGGGAAGTGGAGCTGCCTGTGTGTGTTCAAGCAGCAGGATGTGGTGAGGTTGGCTGAGGTGCAGCCAAAGTGATTTGTTGTCTCATAGCTTTATTGCATCATTTGTGCAATGGTTGAGAGCAACTTTCTGAGCAAAATCTCCCTAAGTGCCCAGGCAGAGAGGGATACATCACCAAAGGGAATAAAAAACATCATCAAAGTTCCCATAAAAAAATTTGAAAGAAAGTGAATTTTTTCTTATCGCTTCCATCCATGTTTCCAATAGACATTGCAGTTTCCATATAGGAACTCAGCCATAATTCCTTTTATTTTATAAGTAAATGAAAATGTTGATAATTGTGGATAGTTTCCCCTAAAGTTTCATCCTTTTAAGAATGACACAAAAAATAATCAATTTTTCAGCAGCTCTACAGAAGGGATATGCTGGCTCTCTTTCCAACTTAGTATCCACTCCAGTACAAATGGGATGTAGTTTGGCTTTCCTTAGCCTTTTTCAGACCCAAAGTACCAAATTTTGCTCTGTCTGCTGAGTGCCTATTGTGGGAAATTTGGAGTAACTCCACTGGAGTCAATTGGGTTGCCCTGGATTTACGGTGCTGTAAATGAGATCAGAATTGGCTCAAAGTATATTCCATTAATGAGTCAGATACTGGCAATGCAGCCAATATGCACCCAGAAATGGCTTTAACACAGCCTAGGATATTCAGAATTGGTTTATTGAGAGATGGGCTCAGGGCCAGGATTCTGGGGTTCTCTTTTATTCTTTCCATGAAATTCACCTTCCTGCAGAAAGCCAGCACGAGGCTGATGCAAAACTTAAGAGCCATTTAAGCCCTTAGAATGGGGCTTGTGAGATGCATAAACATTGTGTTGAGCTCTTTGCCTGCCCTGGAGCAGATTTATCGCTTGGAGTTCAAGATGTTCTAGGATTTATCAACTTTTACAGGTTTTTATCGATTTTGTATACGTTAAGTGACACAGAGAGACAGTTTGTAAAATACAGTGACACCACGGATGATCGGTTACCAGCCGTGGGTGGCACAGCAGGACAAGGGTTCAGAGCCTGGCAGTTGGAACTGCTGCTGCAGGAGAAATAATAAATAAGGATTAAATGGTTTTGCTGTGGAGGAAATCCCTTAATCAACTCCTGAACTCTTTATTCCAGTGTAACTTGAGTAAATATCTCACCTCTTGGAGGGGAGGCTGCTGCTCTGTTCTGCCAGCCTGTGCTCAGTGCTCACAGCCCCGGCTGTGCCCTGCTCTGGGGAGTTCTGGCATCTCGTGTGGGGAGTGCAGGTGCCCAAATCCCCTCCTCGGGGTGTTTCCCAGCTCTGGAGACGCCCGTGGTGCTGCGTGCCTGTCCCGGAGCACACAGGGATGCGGGAAGGGCTGTGTCCCGGGCGCGCAGCTCCGGAGGCTGAGCAGGGGCACATTCCAAGCCCTGGGCTATCCCTGACAGCTCTGCAGTGGCTCTCTGAGCCCAGCTGCCGGTTTTGTGTAGCTGTGCTTGTCCCTTCCCACGCAGCAAACACCTCTGCTCTTCACCTTCTGCCAAAAGAGCCAAGCAGCTCTGCTAAAGCACTTTAGGATACTCCAGTACACCCAGAGGGCAGGAGAGGTGTGGGAGGTGGAGCAGGGAGGTGCAGCAGCCCCGGGATGGGGCTGGCTGACAGCCTCGGTCACGGCCAGATTGGAAACGTGCTTCACCTCTGGATGGCTCATCCCGGCCTTCCTCCTTCCAGCTGTTCCCACTGCTGCTTCAGATCCCTCGAAACTAGAAGGCAAGGCTGGGAATGAGGGAGGGAGAGGCTGGAATTGCCACATCCTGTGTGTAGCTGGCAGGAACTGGGATAAAGCAGGTCTGGTTCAGTCCTCTGCCGAGGCACCAGAGACATTCCAGGTGGCTGGAACAGGGAATGGTCACAGCCCCAGGGCTGTGTCTGGGCACCGCTCCCAGGCACAGGGTGGGACCGCTGGGGTGTCCTCGAGTCAGGAGTTGGACTGATGATCCCTGTGGGTCCCTTCCCACTTGGGACTCTCTGTGATTCTGTCAGAGTCCGTGGCAGCACCAGAATTCACCTCTTTCCCTGGAGGTTCAGCTCATCCCAAGGCTGTCTCCTGCTACCTTCCCGCTGGCATGGCCAGGGCAGGACAGCAGGAAGGGAAGGGATTCCGGAGTAAGGCAGCTGAGGATCTGCCCTGGAGCTGTTTGCCAGCCCTAATTACCCTGTGACTTCATAGCTGCTGCAATTGCACCGTCAGCGACTCCCCCCCCCTCCCAGCCGGTGAAATCACCTCATCCCGCGGCCGGCAGAGATTTCTCCGTGCAGGTTTTTCTAGGATCGCTCATTGTCCCAGCCTCCCAGCCTGCCAACCAGACATCCATGGGATCTGCCCCAGCCAGGGCTGCTGTCAACAAACTGGGGGATAAATGCTGGGAAATGGGAATTTCTTAGCAGATGCCCCTTGGGCATCTCTCCTGCTAATTTGCACTTAGATGGGTGCCTTTCTCTGAGCACTTTATTAATTAATGCTCGCAGCCCACCTGTGAGGCAAAGAAGTTATTAGTGCCCTCATTTTGCAGCAGAACTGAAAGCAGTGGTTTGCCCGAGGCCACAAATCTAATCAGTGGCAGAGCCAGGAATGAGTTGAGTTCTTCCAGTCTCCTGTGATACTCCATGCACCCCACTGCCTACCTGGAACAAATTTAATGGCTTCCCTAAAAGTTCACATTTTTGTTAACGTGATGCAAATGAAGATGGAGCACCCAAAAGGAGCCTTGCAAGGGGGAGAGCTCCCAGAAATCCGCAGTACCCGGGGCCAAAGGCATGGTCTCCTGTCTGAGCCACAAACCATCCTCCCCGTAAATTCCACACCTCTTCTTGTGTGTCAAATTAGTAGGAGGGGTTCAAGCATAAATTTAAAAGAAGCTTTTATTGTACCCAGTGCATCAACGTAATTAACACCCAACTCCATTCTTTTGTTTTCTTAGGCTGGAGCAAACCCTGTGCCCTTGGAGAAAATTGTTTCCCCTTTTCCTCCAGGGAATCCAGAGCCTGAGCAGCAGCTGTGAAGAGTGGAGAGAAAGAAAGAAGTGGGAGATGCTGGAAGTGCTTTGGGCGACGTGAGAAGGAGGATTTGCCCGGAAGGAGCTGTTCAAGGGCCCAGCAGCAAACCAGAGACACAAAACCTGCTTATATATAGAAGAATGTAACCCCTGTGTATGCAGACGTGGACGCGTGCATGCCTTGTCGAGAGCGTAAGCGACATTCCCTGTAGATCGCTGCTGTGAGCAGCCCTGCTTCTGCAGGCCGAGCCTTGGCACTGGTGCTGGCCCTGCTGGACACCACCCACTGCCCATTTATGCAGCAGGATGAGGAGGAATCTCTACACCCAGATTAGTAATCCCAAGAATTCCAAGCGTGCTGCAGCGCGGGCACGGCCCAGGCGTGGCGGGGAGCGGGTGCGGAGCAGCTCGGACAGCAGTTTGTGTGTGTAAATATTCATGCTCTGGCACCAGGGGAGAGCAGCTTTCCTATGACTTTAGTTTCTCTGGTGCTACATTTAATATTTGTCTGGGGCTAAACTGCCTCTCTGTGGTGCTACAGTTTCCCCAAGAGGATGTTCTGAAACGTGGGACAAGGAAAGATCTATTTTGGTTATTGATATTTATACACAAGATAGCAAAAAAATAAGACTTGTTGAGAAGGTGCTATTTTTTTTTCTTTCTTTCAATCTCTGCAGAAACTAAGACAAAACAAATAATCTACCCCAGAACTTTATAAAACTCCTTTTCTTTGGAGCAGTTCTTTTTCTTTTTGACAGTGTGGAGCTTGGGAAGCAGCGGGCACTGCGGTGGAAAGGACACAGAGCCCTTTCCACTGCAGTGTGCACGTCAAAGTCTGCTAGAGCAGCACTTCCTTACAGCTCCAGAGCTGGGAATCCTCCTGCATGGTGATTTAAGCAGTCCCCAATCCTGTGAACCAGGGAAGAGAACTCTTATCCAGACTGATCACTAGAGGGGATAACAGGAGAACTTGGCCTTAGAAGTCAAAGGGCTTTTTTTCAGTCTAGTACTGAGCACTTTTTTCCTTGCAGCCAAAACTACTTGTCAGATTTCGGGTACCTTCCACATCCAGCAACCTGTGCACAGCTTTTTAGAAACATTTTTCCTACCTTCAGATATTTGCACCAGAAAATTGACCCTGCCATGGCAGGGAGGGCATTTTCAAAGGCATAAAGGAATGTTAGAACCCGATTTCTAAAGGAAATTTGGCTCCTTATCTTTTAAAAATACTCCCACCCCTCACCCAGCCCAGGAAGAAGCTGAGTGGCCACTGTGTCCAGTCAGACCCTGCACTCTCCACTGCTGCAGGAGAAATGTTTCTAAGCAATCTGGAAGCTAAATTCTCCCTTTATCAAATATTCACCACAGTGTTTTGAGCCCCTGCACACATTTTCCTGGCTGTTATTGATCCCAGTCCATTCCCAAACAGCAGCAAGGGCTCTGCTGGAAGAACAGATTGTTCCTAGTGAAGAACCTTGCCCTGCCTTAGGTGATGTGCAGTGTTGGGAGGGGTGCTGTAGCTCCGTGTAGTTTGTCTGTCCATACCTTTTGGATGGTCTCAGACCCACAGGGACCAGTGAAACATTTTCCTGCCATTTTTGGCCTGATGCTCAGTAGTCCTCAGCATCCTGAACCCCTTCTCGGCTCAGTCTCCTACAGAAACAAGGACAAATTCTTCTAACAAAAGGAGGAGCCTCAGCTGATTCCAGCAGTGCTGGGCAGAGCCTTAAAAATACCAGTTTCTGGAAATCCCTGGAATGTGGGAGTGAAACTGTGTGTATGGAATCACACAAATCCCACTCGAACAGGAACCATGGATGTGGCACTCGGCTCTAGGGGACACCCCCTGCAGCTCTGCCCTGCACATCCTCCAGCCCTGGGACAGGCCTGGAGCTGGCTCACATCCCTCACAGGCTCTCCCACAGATTCCTCACCTTTATCAGCTCTGAATGTAATGAACTTCTCACCTGGAATAGGCATTATTGCATTTTCCCTGTGCACACAGCTGGCGCTGCCCTTGGTTCTACTGCCTTGCTGGCTGTTGGGGGCTGCAGCCTTCAGGCTGCTCCCAGTGTTTCAGTTCCCTTGGAACAGCACAGCCAAGGAAAAGGAAAGGAAGTTCTGTCCTTGCCATGGAGGCCCCACCTGGGGAGAGCTCCCAAATCTGTGATCAGCCCTAGTGCAGGGATTGGCTGATCTCCCTCAGTCCCAACCCTCCGTGGACAGGCTTGTCTGTAAAAATTCCCAAACCTCAGAGCTCCCAGGGGACTGCTCTCCTCAGGGGCTCCAAACAGCAAAAAATGTTAAGGACTTGTGCTGCTCAGCATGGAACACCCACAGCTGTGGTGCTCCCCAAGGGGAAAGCAGAGCAGGTCTGGTGCCCCAAATCCTGAGCAGGTCTGGTACCCCAAATCCTGATTGGCTTGACTTTTGGAGTTCCAAACTGCATGTTCCACACGAACCGAGGGTGAAGTTGTTTTGTAGCCAGAATTCCTTACTTGAGGGTATGGATTTGTCAGAGCCTTACATTTTGTGGTGTAATTGCTATCCTTGAACGCCTCCATTTTTTGACAAGGGGTGTTTTTATCCTTTCTACAAGATCTGTTTTGCCCCTGGCTGGTGCTTGCATGGAAAGGGAAGGGTGCTGTGAACTCCCTGGAAATTCCCGGTCCCCTCCTGTGGGCAGGAAGGCGGCACAGTTCCCCTCTGGCCCTTTTGTTTCCTCCCAGCAGCCGAGCAGCCCCGGGGTTTGGTCAGCTGGGGAGGCCAGGGAGTGCTCTCCAGATGGAGCAGCAGAGCCCTCTCGGGTTTCAGCAGCGAGGAGAGCACAGTTATGAGCTCATAGCCTGCGCACAGCACGGCTGGGAGGGAACTCTGCATGAATTTTTAAAGCAGTTCTCTGCCAAGACAGCTCCCAGCACAACCTGGAATTCCCTGTTCCAAGGGAAAAGAGCAGCCTGCTGTGGGCTGCTGAGCAGCTCCTGTGCCACCTGCTCAAAACAGCTCCTTTGGCCAGGTGAACTCTGGGCTGTGCCATCACTGCTGTGTTACACCAGGGCAGGGCTTGGCCCAGGAGCCCCACATTCCTTCCTCCTCTCCCTTAGAATTATTTTCAGCAGGTAAAAAAGCATGGAGTGGGAGCAGGCCTCCTGTCACACACCCTGGAGTGCCCAGGAGAAGCAGCACCCCAGCAAACATCCAGCAAATCAGCCCAGGCAGGGAGCTGCCAGTGGGGACAGGGGAATCCCATCCTGCTCCTGCTTCAGAGCAGGGAGGCAGGAATTCCTCTTTGAGCTGAGCCCATTGCTAAAGCAATTCCCTTAAATCCAAAACACTTCTTGAATCAATTTCATCTCATTTGTGAGTTTGTTTTGTTTCTATATCACAGTGAAAGTTATAGAGGTCTTAAACCCTCAGCATGAGCAGAAGCAGTTCCTGCCATTGAAATTCAAGACAAGCTGAACTGGTTAAACTGGTGCAGTGTCTGTCCACAGACAGCCTGGAATGAGGCATTCCCAGCTGGAAAACTGCACTGCCCTGTGAAAAATGGCCCCTGATGAGGACAGAACAGCACATCTGCCTTAATATTCAATTTTCCTACAAAACTTCTGTCCCTGATCCTGCCAGGAGCCTGGTATGTATAGAACAGATTACCTGGGGCTCCACATGGACTCCTGGACACACATTGCTGTCCATGTCCAGCCCTCCTGGCTGTATCCCAGCTCCCCAGCAGATGCACAACTTTCCTTGGAGCCACTTTGCTCCCAGAAAATTTGATTTTCAATCCAGGCTTCAAACTCAGCCTCATTTTTGTGTAACTTTGCTGTGTGTGAGCTGAACTTTCCATCTCATCACAACAGGTGAGGAGACTGGCCATGCCAATTCCAGATCCAAGGGCTGAGGGAATTGTAAATACCATGGGAATTAGGCTTCCTTAGGACCAATTTGAGAGGTCTGAGAGGAGGGGAGGGATCCTCACCTGCTGCTCCTGCCCCGGGTTTCTACACCACAAAATACAAACAGGTGAATATTTTTTCCCTGACAATATTTATTTGAGTACAGGAGTGAATTTTGATGTCATTTCAGTGTCCAGTCTGTGGGAATTCCTGGAGTGCTTGAATTGCCTAAGGTTTTTTAATATTTACAGAAAGTGACTTTGGAGCTTGATAAATATTCACTGAAAGCATGTGAGGATTAAATGGCCATTATTACTTACACCATCATTAATTACACCTTTATTAGTGTAACTCTCAGTAGTTACAGGGGGCACCAAGCAGAGCAAACCCAGCTGCAGTGGGATTTAATTCCCTGGGTTTTTACAGCATCCCTTTTCCAGTCATTCACCACAGTTTATCCCAAAACCCTCCCCATCCTCGTGTGCCCTGAGGACACTGCAAATTCCCCAGTCTCTCCCAGGGCCATGGCCAAGGGAATGCCAGGCTGGGAATGCCCAATTCCTGAGGCCAGGAGTGCCCAATTCCTGGCATTTTGCTGATCCAGTACCATTGGGATGTAACCCCAGCAGGGCCACTGTGCAGGTGTCCCCCTCACCAAAGCAAGGGCAGGGCCTGTGCTCGGAGTTCCTGGAGCTCCAGGAGGCTCCTGGTCCTGGCTGGATGGGGCTTCTCTCTTTTGTAAAAGGAATTTCATATGCTGAGACTCTTTGTACATATTTATAAGGAATTTATTAAAAAAAAAAAAAAAAGAAAAATAACTGTTCAATGGCAAAAAAAGGCTCCGGGTTTTTTTTCCTCTCTCAGAGGAATTTCCTTCCACAGCCTTCCCTGTTTTCCCATGGAAATCAACAGCAGCTGGCATTGGAACTGAAGTTTCCCTTGGATGTTTTTGGGTCCAAGAGTCATGTTCTAGGAGAAGGTAGGACCATCCTCCCAAAAAACCCCCAAAATCTTTAAGAATGCAACCCCACACTTTCCCTTTGATTTCCTGCCTTATCACCAAATAAAGCACTAATTTTGAAGCTGGGCTCCTACTGACCTTTTCCTACACTTGTCCAAACATTTTCCAGGAGCATTTAGGAAAAAAAATTCAGAATGAGAAGTAGATTTTCAAACAGTTTGAAAGCAGGAACACCAAGCCCTGGGTTCACTGGCACCGCGAAGTGACACCAAGGCCTTTCAGAAACTCCCTGCCCATGGAATCACTGATTTCCCCTTTTCCTGGTGCTTATTCCAGGCTATCACATTTTTATGCCCAATGACAGCCCTGCTTTCTGCCTCTCTGAACTCTTCCCCCATCCCAAAGATGAGGGAAGCTATTCCCATTGCAGAGAGCAACGAGATCCCCTGGCTTGGTTCTCCACTTTCACAGGACCCATTTTACAAGAATTCGACATCACTCTGTTTTGGAAAGGAAATCTTTTCCTCCTCTGCTTGCCTGACCTCCCAAGCCAGGTTTGGACTCTCCCCAGCTCAGTCTCTGCTCTCCCCATTCGTCCTCAGCCACGCTGAACTGTTATTTCCAAAGAAAAGTGGAGCCTTAATCCCCTTCCCATCAGCTCCCGTTCGCTTTAATTCTTCCCCTGTGGAGTTCCCATCAGTGCAGACACAGCCTCATTCCCTCAGGAAGCTTTTCCCGCTGATGGCTCGGGTGGGGCTGTCACCTTGAGCCATCTCCATGGCAATGAGCTGAGAAGATGCTGCCGTTCCCACCGGGACGGAGCAGAGGTGGTTTGGGGACAGGGAAAGCTCCAGAACAAAGAGCAGCTCCCTCGGAGGGCAGGAGCTGCTACGGAGCCTCAGCACAGACCTCGGCCACAGGGGTGGAGGGGATTCCCACCAGGAATCTCCTTCCTCCAGGAGCTCCTGCTGAAGCTCAAGGCTCCAGTAGTCCTGGAGGACCCAGGCAGGTCCTGGCTGAGGAGCACAGGGCAGAGGCATTTGGGATGCTCTTGGTCAGGCGCTGGATTTCCACCCAGACAAACCCAACCCGACTTTAACCTCCCGCTGCTCTCCCTAGAGGCTGGGAAATCAGAAAGCCTTATCATGAAAATTAAACAGGAAAAACATTCCCAGGGACAGGAAGTGCCATTTCCAGCTTCACTGGCGTGGTCCTTCCCAAGTTCCCTGTGATTTCCTTAAGGTGACAGCACGTGCCACTTGTGGAATCAATTGGGAAAACACAGCAGCTGGGAAATGATGTTTCTCCAACTGCAGCTTTGGATACGAGGCTCTGAAACACTGCTTGGGAAGAGTTCTCAGAGAGAGGTGCTGTGTAATTCCATAAAGTTATGGATTCAGGGAACGTAGGGCCAGGTAACCTGAAACTCCTCAGCCAGAGGACAGCTTTGCTCAGCACATGCAGTCACAGCTCCCCTGCCCTGGACATACTAAAAGGACAGGAAAATAGGAATTATCCCAGACACTTTATAACCATGTAAGCTCCAGAAACATCCTGGAGTTTCCCATAACAAAACCCATACCTTTCCCTGCCTTCGAGGGTAAAGTCTCTGGCCAGTCACAATTGTTCTGTTGGCTCAGAGCTGGAAGAAAGACTGACAACAGAACCTCGGGTGACTGACCAGGGGCAGGGATGCTG
>VZRX01003242.1:6047-57777 GCA_013398075.1 Notiomystis cincta | reverse complement strand
AAAAAAAAAAAAAAATCCAGTAATAATATGTTTGAGGAGGTTTGGATATTCTTTACAAGTTCGTGGCTCTTTACACAAATAAGAAAGACATCATTGATTTAATTATCTTCCCAGGGAACAATGGTGTAATACCCTGAATGGTGCTAAATGATTGATCTGGTAATTCATCTTCTGCTAACAGCTATCTATGCATTTTGTTTCTCTCCAGTCCCCAGCCCGATGACATTAGCAGCAATGTCACGGAGCAGTGCTGGGCTTTCATAAAACACCCACAGATGCTCTTTCCTGCCAGTGTTTAGGGACACATGGTTATAATTTTGTCTGTATTTCTTTGTCGTAGATTACTTTTAACTACATCTGTTCAATTAAAACAGAAAAAAGAGAGACACAGCTAGAGCCCATCAGCTTTATATCAGAAGAAGCCTTTTAATGAAATAGGGAGATTTAATTTTGTAAGTGTTCTGATGAGTGTGAGATGCCTTTATGTTTTTTCAGAAGTTCTGTTTGGTGAATAGTTAGGAAAGGACATTATTACAGCATAAGGATATTATTGTACACAGAAAGGCATTATTAAAAGTGATTTATTGCTCCATGTTAGGAAACTTATAGGAAAAGTCTGATAATATATTAAACTTGTTTATTATGGACTTCATATAATTTTTGAATAATGCCGCTTTTTCTTTTGACAAGAGCAATAAACTCTGCTGATATAGACATACGTTGATTATCCCAAGTCAACTGTGTTGCTTAAAGAAACATGCCCAAACAATCAGCTCCTGACAGCTGCATCTCTTGTTATTTACAATAGCCATCACAGTAATAACTCACCATTTCTATATTAATAAGGCAGTGAAATTTATTATGATGGTATTGAAAAGTTATTAAGCATTGCATCCCAAGTGACAAAGTACCACAGCACTGTCACTATCCAAAAGCAGTTGCCCATCCATCACAAAGCTTTCCAGATGGTCCTGCATCTTTATCGCTCCCAGGTTGGTGACATCACCTGTTCACCCACTCAAAATTGATGATGAAAGCAAACAGATCTATCTTACTTACATTTACCAAATCAATTTAATTTTACAGGCCGTGGCTTAGTGACATATTGACTGTTTTCCTTAATGGCATCTACTGTACTTAATGCAAAGAACTCATCTTTGAATCCTGGCTTGCATAATGTGGCATTTCATAATAAATTTTTTATAACATATTTATTTAATGGGAAGAATTATGATTGTTTGTCAGTTCTATTAGATGCAATTATTATTCTCTTCAGTTTAATATTTTTTATTTTTCTTACTGATGTTGTCTTTCTTAATGGCTAAATTCAATTTACCGGTTTTGTCTTTTAAAGGGATGTCAGGCATATCTCATTTATTTTTCCGTGTAATTTGATAATCTCAAATCTACTCCAATGGCAGCTTTTGTCTCAATTAAATGCTCTCACTTGCTTGAACAGAATGTTACTGAACTCAAAACCTACCTTTGTGGTGTTTAAGTAAATAAAAATCTCTTTGTTCTGAAGAGAAATACAAATTCCTGAAACATCCTCTCGGTTCTGCCCCGAAGAAGGTAACAAAACTTCCTTCTCCCCTTCCCACTTCTAAGTCCACTTGACCCTTATGGTTTCACTCTGCTTCCCTCAGGAGTTAATGCTCCTCCTGATTAAATTAAAACCTCAGTGGCTTTGTGGCCAATACACACACAGACTTACAGAGAGGTTTCTGTGGCTTTAGACCCTGCCATGAAATGTGCGATTTCCTGCCCTCAAGGTCAAGGACACGGTGGAGCATCCACTGTGGGTGGAGAAATTGTCAGTTCTACACAACCCAGGTTTCATTGAGACAAAAGCTTTTGTGAAATTTTACAGCTGTGCCACACCAACAGCTGCTCAGCCTCCTGCCCTGGCTAAAACCTCTTCCTGGTAGTGTTGCCACGCTGACTTTGGGTTGGCTCAGAGACTCACCAGCCCCTGAGAACAGCCCCGGTGCCAGAGTCAGCTCAGGACAGGGATGGGTGGCACCTCCCTTCCAGCAGCAGCCCCTCACTCAGCTGCCCTGTGTGATATCCCTCTGGAGGTTTTCTGAGAGCAGCTCCCCTGGCCAGCCAAGGAGGGAGCTCTGCAGATTTTGTTTGCTCTCCCCTTCCAGCGAGCAGCAGCTTTGCCTGACCGAGGGAATGTTGTGGTGTTTGTCCAAAGAACAAAGCATCACACCCCAACTGACCTCATGCAAGATTTTGCTTAACCATATTAATCAAAGAATTAGAGGAATTGAAGGGTGGAAGTAAGGAATAGTAAAGAAAGACAACACAGACTAATGCTGAATGACCCCCCTTGTCCTCACCCTCTTCCACCCACACAGAACAACCCAAAGGACCAACAGCTCCCCTTTGCTGTCAATACATTTAATTCAAACTGAATGACAAGCCCACCTGCTTCTATCTTGCTATTCAAGGACCTAATATTTGCTCATTTGCAATTATAAACTCTGTGTTCTCCAGGCAGGCAGAAAGCTGGTGGTCAGCCCAGGGAGCTGGTTGGATTATGGTGCTGACATCCACTCCAAGGGCAACACTCTGCTCATGAAGCATCATCTGCCCACCTTGCTGCAGGGACTTCTATTGCTGCAGCAGTGTCTGACTCAGGCACAGCCTCACCACAAGACCCAGATGCAAACAAGAGAAGAATTCAGACTGGTAACACTTGCAGCAATGTCCTTTTTGTACCCAGCTCTGGAGGGGCCATCTCAAGCACCCTCGTGCACGCTCGCCCCAGGCGAGACACACGGCATGAACTCCATCCCTTGCGCACCGAACATTGTGTCCCTTACAGAGAGCTCAGCACGGCAGCTAAGCACGTGCTTAACTCAAACACCTGGGTAATCCTGTTGATGATAAGCTCGTGCCTAAGTGCTTTATTGGACCTCAGCCAGAGTGCTCTATGCCTTGCAAAGCTGAGCTCCAAATGGGATAAAACATCACCTATGTGCTGAAGACAAGGTAAGGATGTCACCCCCACCTGCAGCTGCCAGGAGCGGATGATCTGTTGATCTGGGGGAGAAGGAGCTCTCTGCAAGACCAGGTTGGTCTTGTGTTGATCAAAAAGCAGCCCCACCTCCCACTGTAAAACAAATCATTCCTTTTTAATTCCAAATAACAGAATTACCCACATCCTTGTTTCTGCTTTGGCTTCAATAATAATTTTGCAAAAATCCCTGGAGTCTCTATACTGCTGAAATCCATATGCAAGGAGAAAACATAGGCAAGGAATCTGTATTATACTTCTCTGCTTTCCAGCCACCTGGCTGAGTGTGGTGCTGTTTTGCACGTTAATGCTGTTGAAAACAATTCAAGAAAAAGCCAAGATTTGGTCTGAAAAAGTCACAGACCAGTGGCAGTGTGAAAGTGTCAGACAACAGCAGAAAATCGAGAGGGCTTTTATTTAACACTAGGACACACACCATATCCCAAAGAAAAATATTCACAAGTGATGAAGTCTTTGTTCCTTCTATTTTTCCTTTTTGAAAAAAAAAAAACACATTATCTACTGCTCTCTCTCAGAGTGATTTTCCTGACTATGAGGGAGTTATTTCCCTCAGCACTGTCACTGTTGATTAAGAATAGCTTAACTGAAGTTTTAAGAGGAGTGAATTTCAAGTGAAATTAGTTAGAAAACAAGATTTTTGCTTTGTTTTTATTAAAAACTAAACAAAACAAAAATGCTGCTTTCAACATTCTGACACAGATTTTTCTAAAGGAGGATCCAAAAATAGGGGCTAACATCTGTACATAGGAATTGTTGGTAACTCCCACTAACAACAGTAGTAGTTTTTGGATGCTAAGAAAAGTAAGCTATTGGTTTAGGTGCTACTACTCAGATTTAGGGGCATATATATTAGATTTTATCTCTAAAAGCCCTTTTATTTAAATGTATTATTTAATTTTCATAGCGATATATGGCACATCTAGACCCTAGAATCTCACATAAATTTAATTTTTAAAACTGCCAAAAGAAAGCAAGAAAGTGCAGAATTAAAGCTTCAAACTGCAACTGTTCCAGTCCCTACAAACTAGTGGGAAGCTTGTACTCCAGAACAATTTTTAGGAAGCTGTGCAGTTTTCTCCAAGGACTCACATGAAAAATGTTAGAGGACAGATAAATAAATAGCCAAATGGCCTCCTAATTTCCATTTAGAAGTAATAGCATCAGCTCAAGCATACTCTACCAAATATGAGTTGTTTTTCAGCCTCACTGGCATGACAGGAAAATATACTCTGCTCTATAAACAGATTATATGCTGCTTTATAAAGCTCTAAAATATTTTTTTTACTTCTGTGACATCTTTGATTTATTAGAGTTTATTGCTCCTGGTTTTGCCCTCCTAGTAAAGAAATAAAAGTTTAGGATCAAAAGAGCTCTGAAGAATTTGTTCTTATGAATGAGACTTTGAGTTTGATGGAGCAGCAAGAGACCTGAATTTGGGTCTTGGCTGTCCTCTGGTCGAAGGTGGGTGCCTGAGCTTTGGCGACCTACTCAAAGGTTTGCTTTGAAACACTCTCCCAGTTGTTTTTCATAGCGGGGCATGAACCACGATGAAATCACTAAATTTGTGTTCCCTTGCTTTTGTTTAAAAAAAAAAAATAAAAAATTACTGCCATCCCTTAAAAGCTTGTTTTCTTTGTTGATTAAGCAGCAGTCAATTTTCCCTTTTCAAACAAGCACCGAGGAACAGCCTCCCGACCCCCTCGGACATTCGGGCTGCCGGCAAATACTAAAACCCCCGTGACAAACTGCAGAAAAGCTCGACCTTTTCCCCCGTCCGGTGACCCCCTGTTCGATTTGTACTTTAGCTAACCAATACCTGATTAGATAATGCTCAGCCCCAGCCCCACAAAATGAGATAAAATTCAAATTTATGGCTTTTCATTTAAACCGATCTACAGCGCTCTAATCATGACCCAAGCGCAACTATATCACAACAAATTCTCTTTGTCCCAGAGTGTGTTTTATGGCTGAACTGTATAAATGGACACAATAGACATTGTTTTCTTGGACTTGCTCTGACAGATCTCTGTGTTGATCCCATAGGGAGTCTTGCTATAGGGGAACATAGGAACAGGCTCCATGAAATTCCTCAGCCTTCTGCAGAAACTTCCTTTATCATCAACTGCCTGGCTGCAGAATTTAACAGCAGCAGTTCCTCCAGCTTCCACTTCTCTCCCAGTTGCTACAGGCTAATCCTAGTATCAACTCAGATGGATGTCACAAAAACTGGAAGTCAGAAATATTCCACAGCTGGAAACACCCAAAATGATGACAACCTTTTGCAAGGAAATAGAAATGTCCTTTCCAAAAATGTACTTACAGTCCTAATTTGTGTGTGAGAGTAAACTCCTCTCTTGAATGTGAATGAAGGGTCTTGGGTTAAAATTTTCTAATGTAAAAGTTTAGACTACCTAGCAATCCTAAACAATTGCAAAAAAGGAGCAAATGTTTCATAACAAAATGGATAATATATGCAGCATCAAAAAAGGCTGAGGAAATGTCCATCTTTTCTTCCAAAACCATTTTAATATGTTTATGTTTTCCTCAAAAAAAAAAACTTCCTTCGTCATCTTTCAAAGCCAGAAACAGTCGTACATTCAGTGTTCTACCTTAAAACTCAGATAAAATGAAAAGATTGATTTTTTTAGTACCTTAGTCATCCTCTCTGCAGCCACAGGGGAGTCTACTCAAGAGGTAAGTACACAAATAGTAGCAATGGTGCAACCCCACTACACATTTCTCAGAGCACTGCACACAAAGGTGACGAAATGAGTGAGCCTGGACAGAGCAAAACATTTTCTCTGGCCTGTGGGACCAGGAGCAACTTGAGCAGGTGGGGACATCCCTCCTTCTGAAGCCACCAGACACAGCTGACCTCTATAGCACCATGAATTGTTCTAGGAATTACAGATAATCAAACATAAGAGTGTACTGTGTCACAGTGTACATCAATACAATTCACCCATCGAACAAGCATCATTGTGGAAAGATTTTAAAACCTCTCATGCTACAAAGTCACTTAAAACCCACACCCAGCACCACACAGAAACTTTAGTTCTGTCCTTCCACCATTTAACATTGAAATGAAATTTCACCTTGATTATCAGCAACAGCAGAATAAAAATCTCATTTCTACACTGATTTGTTGGCACCTGGCTGGACATACACCTTGTTTCTCAAAAGTGCCCATTTAAGCAGAAAACAACAGCAGCAGAAAAGCTTAAATTCCCAAGACCATACCTAAAACTCAATAAATTATATTTTCCCTCACCATCCCACACTGCCTTTAGCACTACCTGAGCCCACACACCAGTATCAGCTTCTTTCCCTGTTTAATATCCAAAGCACAAGCCCAAGGAAGTGGTGGATTCCTGAGGAATGTGATGATGAGCATCTGGGGTGGAATGAACATCACTGAAGTCTTCTCCAGCACTACCAGGTTCCCCCACATCCCTCCTTCAGCCCTAACCATCACTGTGCCATTTTACTCGCTGTGTAAACTCTGGTAACCAGCACTTCTTTGTCTCCCTTCAACTACAGTAAATGTATTTAACCCAATTTTTGGAAAAATATTCTGTTTCAAGTTCCTCTGAGCACTACAGAATACTTCTGGGTGAGTGACCAAATTGCACAGGGACTTGACTGCTGATTTTGTGTGATTTTGCTCCAGCACTTTTCAATAGCTTGCCCCAGCTGTCCCAAATAAATAACACTATTGAAATGGCATGAGTCCTGCAGCTTGAAAGAGATTCAGGCTGCCAGCTGGGCTTCCAGCACTATCAAGATATTCATTTCTTGTCTGGATATCACAGACCCCAAAATCTTAAATATTTCAAGCAGGAAAACCAGTCTCTAATATCTTCGCTTATTGCCAGCATCTAAGGGTGTGAAAATCAAGATGAGTTTCCCTCAGTCTTAGTGGGATTATCCTGTCCTACACCACTTGAGTGTCCAGTCTAAAATACCCTAATTTTGGAATTATGTTAAACCTGCAAGTACAGCCAGGTATCAAGAGTTTTGCTTTAATTTCTGTTATCAATATTTGAGCTTAATTGTGGTGTGGTTAAAGGTCAGATTTTATGGTTTCCTGGTGCCTTTTCCAAATAATGAAGATTTCTCACTAGCAATTATATTGCATCACAGTTTGTTAACTCAATAGAGTGCTGCCAAGTCTATGATTTCTCCTGACACCATTCTGTCACATTGTCACAGGTCTCACAAGAGTTTAAACAGCTGGATGCAAAGTTCAGAGTGAACTCCCCGAGTTTTTATGGACAGTTGAGAGCAAATCAAGCTTCCATTTTCCGCCATGTCTGCAAGGCTCTGCCCCACAACAAAATGCCATTTTTCCTGGGAAAATGAACTCCTATCTCTCCAGAGGTCAGGCGTGCCCCTGGAGAGCCATGCAAGCCCTGCGTGGCTCCCCTTATCAGAAAGCAAAGGAAATGTGCAGATGGAAAGCAGAGATTGGGCTCTGTTCCTACAGCACATTGTTAAAACCATGAATAAAAGCATGCAGGAACACTTGTTACATCATAACACAACAGCAACACCACTCAGTGCTTGAATCCCTGACCTGACCATGGACCAGGAGCTCACACAGAGACACAGTGATACCACAGTGAGGAGAATGCTGTCCCCAAAGGCAGGGAAAGCAAGATCCAACACCTGCACTCGTCAAAGGAGTCCATGAGCTCCTTCAGGAAAAGCAACATTTCCCAAAGCATCTGCAGGAGTAACATGAACCACACCATTCCCATAGGTTCTGGGGATGGCACCAGCATCCAAACCTACTGCACACCACCAAATGAATGGCAGAGTTCCCATTAAGTTCAATGGAAGCAGGCTCAACTCCCCAGCTTCTGAAGCCTCCTAATAGCACAAGGTTGTTCAATAGCAATTTTAGCCTTACAACAGTAGATTTTAGGACTATTTTATCATTGCTGCCAGGAAGTGGCAATTCACAACCCTGAAGGCAGCACCCAGTTTCTTTTCAAAATTTCTTTTCACTATAATGCAGTGACTTTTGCAAACCCCTCACCCACAGACATACTGCAGGACTACTCAAGACCTGATTAAAAATGGTACAGAAATGTTCCAATAACGCAACTTTTTCCTCTCTTTCCTCAAAAGAAGCATCACCTGCCAATATCCACCCAGACAGATTTCATGCATGAAGAGCAATATTAATTTCTGACTGTTTTCTTTTTCAATTTACACTCGTCTCCATCCAGAAAACCCCAAAAGGCCACGAGACAGTTTGTGCACATAAATATGCTTTGGTTGCCACAGGATATGACTCAAATTCTGCAAATGTTTCTGTGTTTATAGACACACAAGAACTCAGCAGACCAAAAGAATGTTCAGCACTTACCTCCCAACCGTAACTGGGATCTTTCAGGTGTGGCCGCTGCTCTCCTACAAAAGGGCCAAATTTTTCCCCCACTTCAATCTTCCTTTTGGTCCATATCCCTAATCCTGCTCCAGGAACGTTGGATTCTCGGAGCTCAAACTCTGAAGGAATGGGAATGTCATCAGGAATGTATATTGGAGCCTTGTAAGGAGAGCTCTCCTTTGGTGTGAAAGCTTCGCTGGAGGTTGCTGGAGAAGACGGCTCTTGGATGCTGATGGATGTTGGACACTGGACATTTGCAGCCTCTCCATCAGCTTCTGGCCCTTCCCCCAGGGGAAGTTCTGGAAAGCTCTCATACAAACATTCATCACCTGGAAAAGAAAGCCAAACAGTAGGATTTGAAACACCCTGACAGATTTTGCACATGAAACCCTTTCAGCCTGCACATGGAACGGAAGGGACAGTTTGGGAGACTTCACCAATCACTAACCCTGCAAGAGCCTCACCCTGGACCGAGCTGAGCCTTTTCTCTAGCACAGGCCTAGGGGTAACACAGTGTTTCTCAATATTCCTGACATCAAAAGTGGTTTGCATCACTGAACACAGGGAATTGCACACAGATGTAAGGGCAGGCACACCCCATTGTCCAGTCGGGTCCGGATGCAGCGCTGCGCCCTGCACACGCTTTGAAATTACAATTGAAAGCCAGCATTATATGTTACAACTGAAATCCAAGAGAAGTGAAAAGCAGGAAAGCTTCACTGGTCTTTCAGAGAGACAGATTGAACTTAAAGTAGCCAAAATTAAGTTTGATGGCCTCCAATTAGTCTTCGGAGAAAGGATCCAGCCTACCACACAACTCTTGGCAAGAGTTTCAGCTGATGTAAATCAGTGTCTTACCATTGACCTCCAAGAAATTCAATGGTCTAAAATAAGTTCAGGATCCAAACAGCACCTTATAGAGAACATGAACCTTCTCCTCTTACAGTTGCAAAAAAACCTGGGGCAGATCCAAAACCCATTAAAAAAAAAAATCCTTCATCTCTGGGGCTTAGCCAGCAAACAAAAAAAAAAAAAAGGAAAAAAAAAGAAAAACTCACTATTTTTGACAGCCTAAAATGTAAGACTGATTATAAATTCCTTTTAGTCAAAAACCCTGAGTTACTTCAGCAGGGGCTTTAGCTGCACCAGCAATGCAGTGCTCAACTCAACAAGACAGGCAAAAGGAGCAAAACAGCAAAACTAACAAAAAAACTCCACTTCTTTACTATTTATATTCATTTAACTTTTTCATGTTCTTGGGTTTTCATACATACCAGAACTCATTCCACTTAATTCAGACCTAAATAGGAGGTGAGAATACTGTTCTCCAAAGACTGAAATTGAAAGATCAGGTGTTTAAAACCTGAGCTTGAGGATATTTGCATATTATGGATGGCCCAGAAACAAAAGTGTTACACTGGGCTTGGCTTTCAGAATGACTCTGTTTCAGTGAAGAAACAGGAAACTTTAAAATGTTCTTTCAATTTCTTGCTCATTTAAGAAACTATCCATGGTAGATTAGCACCGTATGCCTTTTCCACTGGAAACTGGTCATAGCCCATTGTCTCTCACATCTTTGTTACATATTATCTCACGGTTTTGTATCTGTACTTTCATGCTTCTGGTACTGCCTAAGACAAACACTGGGACATAACAAATCATTGGAATAGATTGCTCCCATCACAGGACTGGCAAACTGGATTCTTCATCTGTGAGCAATTTATTCACAGCCATGAACTGTTTTTCTTTCTTTTATGTGGCACTGGCTATGACCTCATACATGTCACAAGAAAGTTCAGCTACCCATCCCCTTGGCCCCCAGTTTGGCAGACTCTGCCTGCACTTTAACAATTGAACCCAATATTGATCAGTTTGTCACTTTCCTAATACCAGGAGTTCTGAGAAGCAGAAAATCTTGACTGACTCTACCATTTAGCTGAGAAGGATACAGCAAGGAAGGGATTTTCCATTGCTTATGGTTCAGAAATCCCACCTGCCATAGCTGACTTTGGCAATGATGCTCAAGGGCTCGTGAAAGCGCAGGTGCAGAGAGCTTGCTCTGTGCCTTCCACTTAGGAGCCCATGCCATACCTTCCTGCCCCCAGCACCACTTATCTGGGACTCCAAAGGACGGGAAAGAGGGCCTGGAAAGGATAGAGACACAGCTCCAGAAAGGATAGAGACACAGCTCCACCTGGATGCCACCACTCACTTTGCCCTGCACTGAGACAACCACTTCAGCAGCCACCTCTGTTACACCATGGCACTGCTGCTGCCCCCAAACACAGCCCTGCTCCAGCATGGTGGGACAAGTGGACAGAGGTCCATCCACATCTCCTGAGCATCCCCCAAAACATGAATATGCTCCCTGACTTCACAGGCAGGCAGAGATGCTGCATACACCCTGGGCAGGCATGCTCCCATTCAGATGTCTTCCCCCAACTGTTTAGATTGCAGTCCTGACTAAAAGACTTCAGCTGTTTTTGAAACAGGGGTAAAAAAAAAAACCCTAACCCATGTATACACATGGGATGCAGGAAGAGAAATCACACAAGGAAAGTGATCTGGATGATGATAAGCACATGGCTCACTGGAAGGGGGGGCGCCGGGGGTAAAAACTTCAGCCTTCTAAATCCCACTGATTTTCCATGACAGCTGAGTGCCTGACAATCCAACTCCTTAAAAAGCCCATCTCACACAGTCACTGCTGTTGTCCTTGTCCTGCCAAGCAGTGTCCCATAAAACCAAGGCTCTCTGGGTCCCACAGCCAACTCTTCTTCACAAAATAAGAGTATCTCAGCTAAATAATTTAAGTCATAGCAAGCAAAGACCTGCTCTGTGCCTGTCCCAAAGGGCCACCTTCCTCAGCTCTACTTGCCAGTAGTGCCTGCCCACAAGCCAGCACAAGCTGAGCCTTAAACATTTAGCAAGCAGAGCTTTACAGATGTTTCATCTTCCCCAGGGACAGTCCAGTTTAATTTCTCTCTCGCAGACTCAAAGGCCTCAGTTATACTTATCTCAGTCATTCTGGCTACGCTCGTTTTTAGCCATATAGGGTCAAACCTGGAGCTGATAAATTGGCCTCTGGAAGCCTGGCAGGGAGACAAGTCCGTTTGCTGGGTCTATTGTGCCTCCTTTGATTTCCAGCAGCCACACCCGATGTCGTCGTTAAGCACGGGCTTTCAGCTTGAAAGCTCTGGAAAATATAATACGCCTCTATGCCCCAAAGTATGGGTAAAATGGATTACTGAAGTAGCCCTTTGCCTGAAATAGCAATGCATTCTAGCAAAAAATATATTTTTAAACCTCAAAATAGTCACAGAGTTGAATTATGATTGACCAAGAGGTGGGAAGACATATTTGTGAAATTAATGATAGAAGAAGCTCTATTAAAATCAATGTACATGAGCCAAGGTTCTGGTCTTAATTTTCAAAGAGTGTATGGCTATTCTTCTTAAAATTTACACCCACATGGGTCAGAGGGACTTCCAGCAAAACCGTAGGTTATTGACTGATAGAAAACCTTTGTAAGGGTAGAATTAGACACAGGGACTTGCTGATAAGCATCATTTTCACAGTGAACTGCAAATTGTTTACACAGATAGCACTCCAGTTTTGAAATTCAAGATGGCCTCTTTAAATTCCAGTAATTATCCCCACCAGAAATGGGATTAAATAAAAAAATGAGGCCCCTGATAAGAGAACAGATGAGATTACGTTATGTGGAAGCTTAGATATTAGTGTCCATAAAATTCTTCACCACTATTTTACAATAAAAACATGAGCAAGCTTCAAAGGAAACCCAGGAGTAAAGGTTAATTGCTACTAAAAGGCCAGGGTGGACACCTGTGTTTGCACTTTTGTCACAACCTTGCCCACCAGCAGGAAGGAGCCCACGTGGCTGAGTGCTGGGGATGTGCCTGATGAGGATGGAGAGTGACCTGCCAAAGCTGCCGCTGTAGCTCCAGGGCCTGGGGTCATTCCAAGACTGAGAGGCCTTCTGTGCATGGCTGGGAGGAGGGAGAGCACTTCCTTCCATCAGGATGTTTCTTAGTTCAGCCCAGTTTTCCTCTCCAAGAGCAATTAGGTGAGAGGCGCTAACAACCGAGGTTGAGCGCAACCCAGTGCTGCTGTCGGAGGCACCACGGGCCTCTGAAATGCAGCTGAAATGCCACACCATGGCACCTCCTGGCGAGCAGACATGCTGGCCTCTTGCACTTCTCAGTGTTTCAGGGCAGCCTCAAACTCAAACTTCACACAAAGTCTTCCAAGGATCAAGTCTACACACCCAGATCTCCACAGCCAAAGCCAGTCTAACAAATGGGAATGTATTCACAGAGAATCCTTGTTCTTCCTTTCCTCAGGCTGTTTGTGCCTAAAGACAAACATTCCCAAGGTGACTACTGGCTGATAAACACTCTAGCACATAAATGCAGTTCTCTGCACCCAGATTCATGCAGTGGCCACCGATCAAAGTGGATCACTCCAGAGGAAAGAGGCAGGCTGAAAGCAAAGCCATCTAGAGAGCCTAATTCAGAATGCCATCACCTTCTGAGCAGGATAAAGCAAGGGCTCAGATAAATGTCAAAGTGGCTCTTGGCAGTGAGAAGAGCCATGCAGTTTCATGCCTGCAGCTTCTCAAAGGTGAGATGACCCCTAGTCCCAAAGATTAGACACCATGAGGACATAGCTGTGTTTGATGGGAGAATTCCGCATCAGGAGCTTTGAGCTCCACTAGCTCTGTAGACTGTGCCTTGTACAAACCTTCAGCAAGGATGCATTAATGAAGGCTTTTGGGAAACTTGTAGGATCAGGTGAATTAATCCCGTCTCCTGCAGAAGGTGAGGGTGGACATGAATGTACCACCAACTCCTAAATCAGATCTTTGAAAGAGACCAATGAGCATTTATATTTGTTTGACCTAGTATTACCATTTAGTGCAGAGGAAATCAGCCTGCACTATTTACAGGGATATCTGAAAAGGAGACAGGCATTTCCTGTTGCATACAAATGGACACCTTTATCTGAACTTCTGTTTGAACAAGTATTAAAGAAAAAAAAAAACCTGTTACAAGCAGAGACTGATTGATTACAAAATATATCCACATCAGTCTAGAACACAGAAGGTCAAGAAAGGCAGAAAATTAAAAGAAAGCCCATTAGCTTCAAAAGGAGCTCTGAGCCAGTGGTGAACAAAATGGGAGCCACCTGACTGTCCACACGAGGTAGGCAGAGCTCAGAGGGGGCCAGAGGAGATGTAAAGAAGGATCCTTAGCTTTAGGAACATTCAGAGATTGGGTTACTATCTCCAGGCACAGGAAGGGCTCCAGCCAAGGGCTACATTATTCTACTTGAACACTTTATCAGCCAACATACCTGAAACTGGTTAGTACCACTCCCTTTTCACAGAACTGTTCTGTGGAGCTGGACCTATTGACACTTATTTATTATTATTTGTATGGTAACAGCCTGGAACCCCCAGGCCGGACCCCATTGTGAAAAGCATTGGGCAGACTTAATCAAGTGAGATTAGATTCTAACCAGCCTAGAACAAGTAATTCCCAGTTAGGTGAAAATCATAAAACATGGGAAAGAAACACTGTGTTACAAATAGCAAGTTCCACTGTACAACAAAAGAGATTACAAGTGCGTTTAGAGATAAACACAGCACTTGAAGCTGTTCTGAATCATTACTTCAATTACCAAGGAAAAATACTTTCACAGCCATTAGCCTTCAAACACATGGGGATTTTGCATATTTTTATTACTTGACCCTAAAACAAGCATGAGAAAACCAAAGCTGTCCAAAACCCACTCAGAAGGTCCAACCCCAAAAAACCACGCTCATGCAACGAGAGCAAAGCACCCATGTGGTGGCCCCAAATGCCAGATTCTGATTTCTCTTACACAACTATTAAATCTAAAGTAATTACTTTAGACTTCCACCAAGGAATAAAAGAGATCAGCGTCTGTCCTGGAGTTAACCAAAATTACTCAAATTTCTTCGGATTGACACTAATGTAACAAAATGAGAGGGAAATGTGGTGCCCAGATTTCAGCTTTCCCTTGTTGCTCGTGACACTGCTGATCACACAGGGCATTGTCCCTGCAAAGCTCCCACACCTCAGCCTTGAGCCACAGCGAGCAAACCCTTCCCCGTGCCAGCAGAAGAGGGAGTTGTAGGAAAAGCTGCACGGACAAAGGCAGGAGAAAAAGGCAGCTCGAGGCAGCCTGAGCGTGGCTTTGGGGCTGAAGTACATAAATCACCAGCTGCTCATGGTGCTGCACTGTGGGCAGCTGTATCTGCATGCAGTGCAAAGGGAGCTCAGCCAGGGTCACCTCTGGAGCACCCCATGCCAAGAGGATGTAGGGTGGCTTTGGTCTGTGCCTCATGGCAAGGTGCACATCAGTAAGAACACAGCAGATAATTCACATTAAAAACCCTTCTAGTGTGGGAAGCAGCTTTTGCTTCTCAAATTACAGTGTCTGCAGGAAACAACCCTGAAACAAGAGGTTTGTACTGGAAGCAGAAGGGAGATCCTGATGAGCACCAAGGCACTCAGGAGAAATCTGTCCACAGGCAAGAGAGAAAAGAAGCTGAACACGCTCTAGAGCATCAGGTCTTTAGGAGAGGATAATTTCAGCATTGCCAAGTGTTGGTACTAGACCAGCAAAGTTACAATATAGTAACTGTGTAGGGACCTGCCTGTGGTCTCTGGCAATTCTCACCATCAGCCCCTACAATAACTAGTAGCGTTTGGTGCTCTGTCTAGTGTCATTCGTGTCTAATTGAGTAACACAGTCAAAAGCTTCTGATGGGGACCAGACGCTGCCTTTTAATTAGGGTCCAGCACTGAGAGACTGTGGGTCAAATTCTACTTTCATTTACACAGGAGCTGCTCTTCTTAACGTGGGGGGGAAGTTGCACCTGCATGACTGAAAAGTAAAATTTGGCTGCTTGTGTTCCTGTGCACTTTTCCATATAAATTACTGTACTACATGCAGCAACAAAGGTTTATAAATGTTGGCTGGCACGCACTGAATTTATTTACAAGTTAAGTCTAATTTTATTTATAGTTCCAGTACAATCATCTCTGGTAGAAATATTTATGTTATCTGTACTTCTGGTCTGTTAGAGCCTACTGCAATCATAAACACCGCGGAAAAATTATTCGCAGTTAGCAGGGTTTAAACTACCCATTATATCACTAGCTAGTGCCAATAAACTTTGGTGCTGGTTGATAAAGTTTCCTCAATGGAATAAATATGTATTTGACTTTCAAAACCTTTCCTGGGTTACACAGAGTGGGGGGTAAGAGAAGAGGGAAATGCCAGCTGTAGGATTTGATATACTGAGAGCCAGATCTGCAGCTAGCAAGGGGTCTGGAGAGATCCACACCGGCTGGGAGGCAGCCTAAAGCATGCTCAAACTCTAACTAATAGCTTAAATTTTTATCTTGGTAAGATATTTCAGCTGAGGGGAGCTGCAGCAGCTAACACATGGTCACTAATGCCCTTCATGACTCTCTATGTGGAATAGACCCAAGGGGGGAGAAAAAAAAACTGCCTTGAAATTTTTAGCCCTGAGTACTGGTCACTGCTAAGGGAGGAAAAATGGATTAGGGGAATGAGCTTTTGTTCATTGTTTGATTGCCATAATGGTAAACATGACATATATTCCCACACTGACATGGCACAAGAAGCCAGCCTGCTCAGGGCAAAACTAAGGACAAGAAGGTTAAATGTGAATTAGTGAGATCAGCCACTTATATACAGAAAATACTGATTAGGAACAAAAATTAACTAAATCTGTATCAGCTGCAGTAAGACAGAAAGGTAATGCACTTTAATAGTCCCTGCCACAGTGAAAACCTATTGCTGTAAAAGAACATTTTAAAATCAAAACAATTACTTAAACCTACAGTATTATAATCAACACAAATGAAACTTTATCTCGATGTAATAAATCAGTGTAACTGAACTTCTTTTTGCTCATTAGCAGACCTTTATGTGTTTTAAACTGAGATGTGTCACAAAGTAGCTCTAGAAATCACATGCTTCTTTCCAACAGAAAGCAGTAATAAAACATGACTATTCTACCAAATTATAATGAAGACAGATAACAGAGTGAATTATAAAACAAAGGTTATAGATAGAGACTGAGTCTTGTAGAGGTAATGACTTTTAATTGGATTGAGTTTATCATATTTTCAGAGGTACAGCACAACCAGAAGAAAGGATTAGAATTATTTCCACATTTCATTATTTGGCATAATGAGAAAACAGAGGGAGGTCCACATCCCTGATGTGTTTGGTAAGCCACAGGAGATGTTGAACATGTCAGTATCTGGTAGAGTACGGTCCTGAGACACAAATGCATTCGCTCCCTTATAATGCGGCAAAGTGTAATCACTGGAAGAGGAAAAAAAAAAAAGGAAGGGGGGAAAAAAGCCAGGTCATGAAGTTTTGTTTCAAAAGCACATTATGAATAAAAAGGAATTTAACCCCTTCCTGCCAGCAGGCACCTCAGCACTAGCCTGCAAATGCCCATCCATCTGCTTTGAGGAGCTGAGCAGTTCTCACTTTAAGCACCAACAGCTGAAAAAGAATGAACCAGTGAGGGCCCCATCCCCTCTCTCACCACCACGGCAAAAAAGCCTTGGGGAAGACACTGGGGAGGGGATCTGCACTGCCTGAATGCCAAAGAGCCTGCACTCCACCTGGGAAGAGTAGGGGACAGGGACCAGTGGGAAGAAGGCAGCTCAAAATATCCTGAGTTGGAAGGGACCCACAAGGATCATCAGGTCCAACCCCTGGCCTTACACAGGACATTCCCAAAATGCTGGGGATAAAAGAGCAAGAGCTGAGGGATTATCAGAGAAGGATGTACCTGCTCCTGAGCTATGCCCAAGAATTCCAGGGAGGGATGGATTTTGAGGAGCTGCTTTTGGAAAAGCCAGCTGCTGTAGAGCAGAGTTTCACACCAGCAGCCAGACAGCTTTTTAATTATGCAATTACAGTGAAAGAGTATTAATTATACTCAAGTGACACTGTGATACACTGTAGTTAAGTCCTTGAGGCACTAACAGAAGTACTCATAACAAATACACTAATCAGGAAAAGTATGGGATAATTAATCCTACAATACTGTCCACTTCAGAAACTCAAGGTCTGGCAAGACTGGCTTCCAGCATTTGTTTCCGAGGAGATACAAGGCCACAATTTTTCCTGCAAGTGACTTCTCAACAGAAGGTCACCCAGTAATATGCAGGACATACTTAGCTGATTGGAAAATCATGAATCTCAAGAGCAACTATACTTCATGTCAGCTGTGTGGGTGTATTCTGCAGCATTCTAGGCCATCAGTACATGTTTACATCCACTATATTTTTTATTTTTTACAAAAAAGCCTTTGGGACAGTTTTATTTCATGGTTTGTATGTACACATTTATTCCTGCATGACAGCACTGTTTTGGGTGGGATTACTGTAAAACTTGAATGAAATTTTTTCCTGTTTGTCTCCATGAAACCCGGGGCTGTGGCTGGCACACTTTGACAAGTTCTTCTCATTGATATGTCATTCAAAAACCCACATGTTTTCAGAGTGCAAAGTCTTTGTTTCATTTTTTTTCCAGGCAAAAACAAAAAGCATTCTGAACTGGATTTATCTACTTTATATCCACCAATTTGTTCCAGACCTGCCCATTCCTTAAAGCAATTCCACTATTTTTTCTGACAAACCAAATTCTACCTGTGCCAGCCACACATTCTAAATAAATACTACTTAACATTTGATCTCAACAAAATATAAAACACAAAACACAATGTATTTGTGATCCCTGCCCCATTTCAGAAGGTTGGTTTGTCCCAACAAACAGGAGTTATCTTAATGCCAGTGGGACTTTTGTCTGAGTTTACCCAAATGGTCATTTCAGTGGTGATGCACACAAGGTTTGCCCATGGAACTGACAGCATCTACTGCAGGCACAGCTGGGGAAAAGCTGCTTTCTGCCCTACCACAAGCCCCAAAGTCCATGGTAGGATGACTTTAAACAAGGATGGAGGCAAAAGGAAACTACACCCATTTAGTACAGCTAAATTCTCAGTTACCTTTCTAAGACAGTTTATTTTTCTAGGAAGCGTGGCATACATGAGCATGAGTAGCTACAAGAATCTGTAATAATTATTTTTCTTGGCCTTTGTATAAGAGGATAAGGGGAAACACCAGACTTTTTGCAGCCAAGACAACTATACAGAGATAAAACAAGGGCCCAGCTCCTCCATCATCACAGACTTCATGTGCTTCAGCTCAGCTTAAGGTGCTGCACTGCCTCAGTGCCAGTGGCCCTGTGCCCTGTCTGCATCCTCTGCTCTAGGAAGGTGCTTGCAAAACAGAAGTTAGCTTCCCCTGAAAATCCTTCATTTCCTCTCCACTCTTCACCCCCCCATTTCTTTCCTTTCCCTTCCTTTTCTCAGAGCTGTTTCATTTTCTTTCCCATGTTATTACCAAAAAAAATCATGAAAAAGGAAAACATTCAGAGAAGTTAAAGAAAAAAAATTCCAAACCCCAAATATTAGAGCTTTGAGTTTTGCTGAGCAATCAGGAGACTTGTTTTAAAAGGGAAAGTGTTTGCAGAAATCTGGCAAATCCAGGATGCTGTCACCTCTTTCCTATAAAATTGTTCCTCATGTAATTTAAAAACTCTTCCAAGGGTGTTTGTCTGGTTGTACTTTTACCTAGCATGTCTCTGAAGGGTGGGTTCTCTGTGGTTTGGTGCTTGGAGGTTTTTAACACTATCCAAGAGCTTTCCACTCTTGCCTCTCTCCCATGCTGGTGGTCCACAGCCAATGCTGGGAGGTGCCTGCTCTCTCTTTAACACCTATTTTCAACCTCAGCCAAAAGCCCTTTTCTACTCCCTTCACTTGGACACAGAGCAACTCCTCACTGTTCTTCCCTTCTCTGTCTTTGTTGGAGGAAAATGAGCAGAATAGATTATATCCATCTGCATTGCTGAACTCACAGGGGAAACTTCTTCTGGGGCTCTCAAGGACCAAGAGACTGCCCACATCTCAAATGTTCAGAGAGCTCCACACAAGCCAAAGCTCCACAGACAGAGATTTCACAGACACAGAATCCACTGGGGAGTTTCTGGCCAGCAAAGCCCAGAGTTTTCCAAGCCCAGCTAGTTAGAAAAAGATCAGGAAGATATTTCAGCACACACAGGACTAACAGGAAAGACCTCCTGGGCTCTCACCTCCCTTGTCCATCAAACCACAGAGTCTTTGCTTATACTGGGAGCGGGTAAAGCTCTGACACTGCACACTCAGTTGCTTTTGCAAACATATCCAGTAACAAATTCCCCCATTCCCTCTTGGGTTTCCCGTTTCTTCCACGGGATCATATTATCTCATTCGCCTCAGATGAGCTCCATGGTGAACAGCTCATCTCTCCCCAGTGCTTTGAAGATGCAAAGCAGGACAGTATGGAAATGCCAAGTGTTCCCGTAGCACCAGCAGCCTGCTGGAAGGCGGGAGGAGCGACAGTCCTTATTCTGATCACAGCCCCCCTCCAAAATCAACAGTGACACCAGTGTGAAACCAGAATGAGACCCCTGCTGTGAAACAGTTAACATCAGTTAGATCTATTTTGACTTTTAAAAAAAAAGGGGGGGGGGAGTGGGACTACAGTTTATTTTACATGGCTTCCTGGTCAAAGCCTCAAACGTTGTGTAGATATTTATTAATATATATTAACTGTAAAGAAAGTTAACAGCTAATGTAATTTATTCCCCTCTTTGTTCCATACACCTTGTATTGCTTTCTCTGAAGCTGTTGATCTTGGAGAATCAGAAGGGTCCTGGGGAGCTGCTAACAGAGAGCAATAAATCAGCACTCTGAAGGCTTCTGGTTCATCCCAATAACTTGGAAGAAAATTTGAAAAATAATCTTTTTCTTTTTAATTTTTTTTCCCTTTCCAAACTGGCAATCTTCACAAGCTCTATTGTTTTCATGTGCAGGCTGATATATGACAGCTTAAATAAATACATAGTTCTTAATGGAGTAAATTCAGCCTTGGTGTAATTGGATGCCATGCCATTAGAGACCTTGGCCCAGGCAGTGCTCTCCATCCCCAAGGATCTCACAGGGCCTTTCAGACTCAAACCAGCAGGCTGTTGTTATATGCTTTAATTCTACCTATTATGTCACTGTGGACTAATCCTCTGTTATAAAGAGTACTTAACTATATATCTATTTATGTTTACAGACATGGATTTAAGTACTGTTTATAATGACAAGGATGTATATATACAACATGTATATGTAATATAATATATATATAAACACAGAGACACATCCTAAATCATAGAAGTGGTGGAGTCCTTGAGCAAAAATGGCTTGAGAAGTTGAGGGTTTTTCATGTCAGGAAAATAACAAGGCTTTTCCTGAAATTGTTCTGAAAGTGACTTGAATTCCTTCTGTCCAAATTAGAGCCAAAAATGTTCAGAAATTTTCAGGCTAGACCATTACACTTCACAAAGCCATAAGTGGTCATGAAAGAGATCTTGTGTTAGATACCACTCACTGCAGCACCAGTGTCTCTACCAGGAAAGAGAGAATTGCAGTGATACAATTTGCTGCTCACAGGAGACACTTCCAGGGTGAGGAAGTGGAAGGAACAAATTGCATTTTAAAGTTTTCCCTGGTAAGCTCATTAGAAACTCAAGTCAAATGAAAGCAACTGTTCCTATAGAGCACTTTTCAAAGCAAGCATCAAATTGGCATTTAGCTGACCTTCTCCACACTCCAGTGAACCTCAGTTCAGCAAGTTTGGTAGGGCCATGCATAATTGCAAGGACATCAGAGGAAAAAAAATCCAAGCATTGTCATGAGGAGGTGTTGAAAGAGCTCTCAGAGCACCTCCGTGTCCCCATCTCATCGACCGCAGCCGTGGAGAACAGAACCAACCCATGGTCACAAAAATCAGTGGTGTGTTTGGAAAATAAGCAATTTGTCTGGACTTGGCACCCCTTGGTCCCTCCTCACAGAGTGCAGTTTGTGTAGGGAGCACAGCCCACATGGGGAAAGCTGGAGGTGAGCAAAGTGAGCCCTCCAAGGGCTCTCTAAGGCAAAGACTGAAAGGTGGTGAGCCTTGCACAGAAAGCCTGTGCTGGGTGCAGAGAGAAGGTGCAGAGAGAAGGTGCAGTGTAGTGAGGGCTCTGCACTCTGGAAAGGTCAGCTGGAGGAGGGTGAGTCAGGGGCTGAGCACCAGGATGAGCCTGGCTATGGGATTCCTCGCTGAGGAACTCTGCTCAGAGCTGCACGTGCCCCACCTCACACCTCAGCATCCTGCCAGAGCCAACACCACTCCTCCCCAAAATCAGTGGAAGCACTAGAATCTCACTTGCACCAAGCTTGAGGGAGCACAAGCAATAGCCCAATGCCTCAGCAACACTTCCAAAAATCAAAAAAACCTTAACCAAGTTCTGTGGGAATGAAAGCAGCTTTGGTCTCTTGGCCTGCAGAAAGGGCATCTCCAGGGCTGAGACCACCAGAGATGCTGCCCAGTTGCCAAACTGGGCTGACAGACCCCCACCATGCTGGAGAGCCTGTTTCCATCCCCTGCTGCCCACCAGGGACTTCATCTCAGGATTAACCTTGTGTTGTCTCACCAGAGGCCAAAACCCCAACACTTATGCACCCAGAGGGAATTTTGCAGGAGGAAAGGGCTCAGCATACATTCTGTCCAGGTATTTTAGCTGAGAGGGATAGACCAAATAAATACCATTTGTTGTTTAATGTGCAAATCCCAGCAACTACTTTGAACGGGAGCATTTGGTAGTTGACACATCTACGGATGTTTTAAATCATAAGGGCATCCACTCCATTTTAGTTTTAATGTGTTTGTGTGTGAAGTTCTTTGTCATTCCAGCCCACCTGTCTCAGGGCACAGAAATCAAAAACAGGAGTAACTCTCAAATTTCACCTCAATTTAATCCATCACAGAAAGCAGACTGGTTTTGCACTGTATTAAAAAAAGAAAAAAACCACCAGGACATTTAAACAAAGTGACACAGATCATCAGCAGATCAACTGAAAATGACAGCTCAATCAAACAAATGTATGTTGAAAATTTCCACAGGGCAGCTCTAGCTGCAGCCAAACCAAATTTGTTTAGTATACATAAGTTAGCTGCTTAGAAACATTCAGTATGCTGCTAGCCAGATGATGACTTTCCCAGATAAACATCTATTTAACCAAATATCCCCCCACCCATGGAAGTGCTAGCAGAGTTTTGATGGATTCTACTCTCTTAAAAATCTGGCTTTGCTCTGGTGGCAGGCTGGTACCAAACCCACCCACATGGCCCTTAACTAAAAATAACTAAAGGCTGCTTTAAAAAAAGTGTTATAACCACCAAAAGGTAGGCAAAACTCTATAATCCTGATGGAGTGCTTCTGGCTGCCAATAAATTCACAAAGTGGCATGAGGGTGAAATACAAATTACGAACTTGGGAAGCGCCAGAGAAAACTGCATATCCTGTGTCATATATCAAGCATACAGAGAGGAAGGGATTTGTCTGATTCCTCTTTTAAAGTGAGGTATTCCTCTTGAAATCGATGAAAAATCTCCTATTGATTCCAGAAATGCCACATAAATCTCTCTCTGAGGAAATATATTGATAAGAGTGCCCCTCTGTGATTCTGCCTTGCTTCAGAGCAGATTTTCTGTGGCATCATTTAGTAATAGTCTAAATCTAAAAATTAGTTTTGAAGATGAGGAAGTAATTTGGCAAATTTATTTTAAAAGTCATTAAAGTATACAAGAAGTTTCATCCAGACTCAGATGCTCGAGCAAAAGAGGTTCAGACAACAGCAGAGCTCTGGGCAAAATCAAAGCATTGGATTTCAGCCAGACTAGAAGGATTTTGTCCATAGCTACCAAAATTAGTGGCCAAGAGCCCACCTGATGTGAAATAGATTTTATTCAGGGTGAGCATTTTAAGGAGCAGTGGTGCACTTGCTGTACACTCAGCAGATGTACACACGTGTGTTTAAGGAGTGATTATCCAACTCTATAACCCCAAAATGAATAAGGGACAGGAAATTATTGGCTAACACAATGATTTGTAATTCAGATTATAATTCTGGTGAAAGTCTGTATTTAAATTTTTGGGAGGTTGGGTGATTTTTTTTTAACTTTTGATTTGTTAAATTAAATGACTCAAAAATAAAAGCTACTAGGCAACACATATCCGCTCTTCAAAGTTCTGTCAAACAAAAGAGTGCCTATAAAGCACATATTCTGATGGACATCTGCTTGCTATTTAATATCCACAAAGAGGGTATTTATGAAAAAATACAAATGCAACAAATTAGGAGGCCTGTGATGCTGGCTCATCCCGAGGAGTGGTGTTTACACAACGATCAGAGGGATGTGGGATGGCAATGGAGAGAAGAGATGCTTACAGATGTGTCACAGCTTATTTCCTGGGGGGAAAAATGCACCAAAAGGTCATTGTAAGTGATGTAACCACCCTAAATAATGAGAACCCCGCCTGGAGGTTGTCTGAGAAAGCCAAAATCAGCTACCCTGTGCCAGCAATAGGAGATGTATCTTTGAAGGCTCTCATTGCAGAAGAGGAGACCAAGGTGTCCCTGTTGGAATGCAGAAATCCTAGTGTCCTGTTCTCACCATCACAGTGCCAGAGGCCCAAAGACCCCATGAAATAAATGAAATTAAGAATTGGGCCTAAATTATCAGAGTCTGATGGGAGTGGGGGAGAAAGAGAAAATTCCTTAAGTACCCGCCTGGTAGGAGGAGTTTGCTGTACACAAAAATGCTCACTATTGAACACTGTAGGATTTCCTTAAAAAGTATCTGCTTGAGGGGAGTTTAACTCATGAGTTTTGAGTGCATAATTGTGCTTTTGCCAAAATTTGCACATTGACATACTGCTAGGGAAGAAAACCATGGGAAAGCAAGGATGAAGGATGACAAAACTCAAAGTATTAACCCTGGAAGGGATCCTGCTGGATGTTGGGTTTTTTCAAATGCTGTTTCTCAAAGTGCAAAAGAGCCACCCAATGATAGAGCACAGACATCACAGAGCTCAAAGTTCATATTATTTTCAGTAACACAAGATTATTTTTTATCTTTTCCACTTCCCCTGAACATAACACAAAAAACCAAGTTGAAGTTGTCCATACAAATGGAAACCAAACAAGATGCAAACTCACAAATTCACACTTGGAAGAGAAGCAACTGTAGAAAATAAACAGAAAAAGGAGCTTAGAAAAATTAACCTGGTCTACCCAGAACAGCAACAAACAAAAAAACCTCAAACATGAAAGTAAACACTCCCTGAAACTCTTCCAAAACAACAACAAGAAGTCGTAAATTTTCTTTGATTTTAGCCTTATGACTGCTTTCAAATTTTATGTCTGGAGATGCAAGCCAGCTCAGATGAACATCATGCAGCTCCAAATATTACCACCCTCTTTTTCTGTAATCCCAACAAGCTACACATAAAATACAATTCCAAACTAGCTGAGCTGCTGTGTGCCTTCCACTGAGAAATATATCAAGAAAGGTAGTGCAGATTCTCATTGGTAGCAAGGAAACCAAAGATCAAACCCTAAAACCTTCATGCCTATTGATGAGAGGTTTGTCACTTAAATCTCAATTTTTCTTCATATGAGTAAAGCCAATTTTTATTCTTAAGGAGTGAAACACACAAGCTCAAGGAGACAGAACATACAACCCACAAAGACACCTTTGTCCCACTACTCCCTGAAGAGAACATGCCCAGGACATATTTTATATATAAATATAATATATTTATATATGGGAAAATCTATTTCCTTTTCTCCCACTGGCCTGGCTCCCTAAGGTGCCAAGCACCCATCCTGCACATGGCAGGAGTCCAGAAATCCACTCAGCTGCCTCAAAGTGCACAACCAAACCTGCAAACCCTTTGTAATTTTCCCAGATTAGGAACCACCAGTAGCATTTACAGCAGGGCTACTTCAACCCAGCCCAGACTAGAACTGAATCAGCCCACAGTGTGCACTGACAAGCTCAATATGAATAAAGATGATCATAGACATTAAGGTAGATAAGAGCTAGAAGCAAAAAATTCAGCTTCATAACCATGACCAACACAAGGAGATCTGCAGAAATCAAAGCACAGGATGCACTACAGTTTCCACTGCATTCCTCAGCCTCAGAGATCTGCCAATATTTTGCACGTAAGCACAGGGACCTTCAAAAGAGCCGGGTTTGTCCCAAGAAAGTACAAAACAATCACTACAAAGGCAAGCAATGAAAAATCCTCCTCCTGAACAAACATGCCGTAAAAATGAAGTATAAATCATAAAACCCAAAAGAAAACAACCACTCCCCCACCCCAAAATTGCCCAAATAATGGGATAAGGAAGTTTTCTCTGATTAGATTAAATAGTGCAAAGCTCTTTCCAGCTCCAGTAACAAACTACTTGGGAAGCAGTGGCAGAAAGCAGCACAACAACACCGAGCAATGCAGGGCAACACAGAGGCAAAGGAAGGATTGATCCAGAGCCCTGGGACAAAAGCTTTGCCTTCCCTCAAAATGCATGGAAAAGGCTTCTCACAAGTGTGCCACCTTGACTAACTCCACTCTCAGGGGTTTGCTGCTCAGGTCAGTGGAAGAAAAATGAAGGTAACAAATGTTTTTGAAAACGCCAGTTCTTGAAAGCAAACTTATTACGCTGAGGACCGAGCACCATCAAGCACAAAACTCTGGCACCGCAGCTTGAGACAAAATGCCAGACCCTCACACAAAGCACCTCTCTAAGATTATTTCCCCAACTCAGCAGAGAATACACAGAAATAGGTCATATATCACAGGAGCAAAACAATGCCATGCTCAGCAATGAGATTCCTTGGGACAAAGGGTCTCCACATTTATTCTACCCCACATCTCTCAACATATCTCAATCTCACAGCAGGTCAGCTTCCTACCCCTCATCTGCCACGTTCAGCCTGGGATGCAAAAACTCTGGCAGGGACAGAAAGGAGAGGGAAGATGCTAAAATGAGTCCTTGCTGTCTTTTGCCTTGTTGTCATCCTTTACAGTGTTCAAGTATATGAAACCCAACAAAAGGGGCAGATTCCTATGACCCATAACAAAAGGGGTTACAGACATGGACACAAGACCAGGAAATCCATGCCTGCTGTTATACACCCACCAAAAGCAGTGGCCTCGTGGTGACCTGCTCCACCAGGACACTGGGGCACCAACACAGTGCTTGGAGGCACCTTTCACACAGCTCTGTCAGTGTAGAGGCCTCACTCCATCACTCCCATGGAGAAGGTGGTCCTCCCTTTTACCCTCTTATTACTAGAAAGCTCATTTCTGGCCTCAGAATATTCATGGACACTTTATTGCCCATTTGTACTTGTTCCAGCACTGTCCTTTAGCTTAAATGGTTTGCTGGGAGTGTTTGTCACCTTCACTATCAGACATAACCTCTATCAGCCTTCATTTTCCTCAGCTACACAAGCCAAGCTTTTTAGCCTATTCTTGTACTCAATTATCAATCATCAGCTGTTCAATTAGAGATGGTGCAAGTCTAAGACCCAGGAGTCTCAGGAAGAGAAATATCCCAGCCACTGTGACAGAGACAACACAAAGTTGTGTCAGGAGCAAGTATACAATTAATCCATAAATCAGGAGAGAAAGCAGGGGCAAGAGGAGAATTGAAAGCAGCATCTCCCCTTTCAGTGGGTTAATGTGACTTCTTCTCACTTTGCTGCAGAAATCACATCCAGGACAAGCTGCTTTCAGGAAGCAATTACAGGGAAGCAGCAGTGCAGAAGATGGATCTGTTTCTCAACTCTTCCACATGTCACTTCTCAGGAAGGAGCTGGTCATGGGGCTCACAACTCCAAATCTAAATATTTCCAAAGGAAAACATCCCCAGATGTGAATATTATCTCCTGGCCACACAGGATCTGCAATTATGCAAACCACTTTGAAGCATTTTATGGACCAATCCAAAGGACATCAATTAAATTCTGATCTCTCTGCTGTTAAAGGCAAATAACTGACTGATCACATGGGGCAAGGTGTCATCTCTGCTCTCTGTTGCACTGGTACCAGGCTCTGTCATACAAAGCTCTTGTGTCCCATGGATGTAGGGGACAAGCAGTGTGGGCAAAAGCTGTAAAATGAGACTCTAGGAGCTTGACCTAATGTTTTCAATATTTCTATTTAACCTAAATGTCTTTGAAAATTAATCATAACTGAAGATATTTTCAGCAATGCTTCTTTTTAGTTCTGAATGCAGGTGAACTCCATCATGTAAATATATACTTGTGTGTCTCAGGGCAGAGAGGAACTTTTCATTACAAAGGCCATTCTTGGAGGAAACTTGACCTTACTAATATTTAAAAACTGCTATTTTATGATATGGCTCCCTTTCATAAAAAGTTTCCAGAGATTTATTTTCATTCCAGCTTGAAAGAAACCCCCAAAACTCTGAAAATTAACAAGCTTCTGTAGAAAATAACCTCCTACAGGCAGCTGCAGTGATCATGCATTTATTCAAGTCAAGCTACACATGCTCTAAGGAAGTAAAAATTCCTTTTAATTAAAGCATTTACCAGTATAATTTTATTTGTTGGAAGTACATTTACAGATGTGAATCTGCAGCAGGTGGATATGACTGTTTCTAACACTCACTAAAGAATGGGTAAAGCCATTTTAACTCCCTGCTATAGTCCCAGATGTCTTTGCTTCCCTTCTGGGAGAGGAGGAGCTTGTGCCTACCCACACCCCTCAGAGGGCAAATCCAAGCCTCCTCTACTAATAGATGCTGAGGTTAACACAAAGCAATTCAAAGCTTCTCATTAATTACTGCTAAGTGTCATGGCAATCTCTTTTCCCCTGTTTTTACATCATGAGCAAATGATTTTTTTTCTTTGCAGAATAGGTAAGAAGAGAGATGCTTGGGAAAACATAATTAGCTCTGCTAATTAGTGTGATCTGATTTGAATATTTCTATTTGCTTTTGTAATTAAAAAAAAAAAAAAAAAGCCATCTCCACATTCTAAATATTCAGTTCATAAATTAAGATAACCAGGCTGCAAACCTGTTTCTCCATTAAAAAAAAACCACCTGTGATGGCTGAACATCCCCCAGGAAATACTGTCCACAAACCAAGAGGGAAGAGACCCCTCTTTCAGAGGGAAAGCTGAGAGGAGAGTGCCATGTCAAACCTCCACAAGCCAAAGTTACTTAAAAACACTGATAACCTAAAATTAGATTTATTTTTTTTAAATTAATAAATTAGGTCTGCTCACTTTACCTTTCAGCAGCAAGTCAGTGAATTTTCATTTGGCATCTCTCTCTCTAAAAGTCTTCCCATGCCCAGTGGTGGATTGAGAGCAAGTCCTCAGTCAAAGCAGTACAGGACAATTTTTGGGAAGGGTGAAGGACTTGTGCAGAATCTGTCCCAGAGCTGGTTTTAGTTACTTTAATTCCAAGCAGCTGAAGAACTGCTTAAACCCCTCAAAGTCTGGAGGTTTGAATAGATTAACTGGATGGGTTTTATCTCCTTGCACCATTCTAGGAGGATATACCTCCATGGAACCTTTCTGGGATGGACAGTGAGTTTCCCTCTTGATGAGAAAAGTGAAATCTTCCTCTGTACACAGAGCACACCATGGTAGTGATTTCCTTCAAGCTTTGGACTTGGCTGAAAAATCCATGCAGTGAAACACCTACTGCAATTTCTGTGACTGTTGTGAACAAAGAGGATTCTCAGAGCTGTTGAAGAAGTATAAATAAAAACACATTCATTTATCCAACATCCCAGCTACTACTGGGGCAGCTGTGCCACCACAGGAGGTCAAGCAGGTTGTTTTACACCACCAAGGCTCACAAGCCCGTGCTGTTAGACTTGCACAAACTGGGTGAATAAATACAGGTAATGATTTATTCAACCTGTTTCTGTTTCACATAATAGCCTGAGCAGCTTATGATATTCTTTTACATGCTCCCAAATCCAAATACGCTTCTGGATATTTTTAAAGTCACGACTGACTGGAAATATTTGTGATTTTAACTGTTTTGTTTAGCAATGAGCAGTCAGAGCTTGCTTCTATCCCCCAACCCAATGAGCCCCCAAACATTTCCAGCCAAGGCTCATGCAGATGTGAAATTAATGTTCACCTTCTGCTGGTAACTCTCACCAGCAAAATAATAAATTCAGTTAATAACGGAAAAGAGTATTCATGGTGCTTTCTTGACAGTGCTCATTCACCTCTGCACTTGTTATGGTAAAACAGAGTATTTGACACTGCTCACTTTTGGCAAGGCTCCACCATTCAGACAGTGCTGCAGCCACAGGCTGGAACAGATCCTGGGCAGTAAAAACATAAAAAAACCCAACCAACATCTAATTGTAAAACACAAATGTTTTCCTGATGGAGTAGGGGCTTTCTAGGAGGCTGCAGCCCATCTCCAGGTAGGCTTCCACAGGAGGTGGAGTTTCTGTACAATAGCTGTGGCCACTGCGCAGGAGCACCTTCTGCTGCTCAGGGTGAAAGCCTTTGGTTGTTCTCCCGAGCAGGACACAATATGAAACATGACTGGGGAGTTTTCTCCATAAACAAACCCAACCTCTTTCCTTACAGAGCTGCCTTTCTTCTCCCAAGACCTACTAAAAGCTTGGAGTCTTCTTGAATCTATTAGAAATCTTTCCTGGAGAGAGGAACCAGACATTGTAAATGAACCTTGACTTAGAAGCCCCCTTGTACCTGCAAATATCCCACAGATTCCAGAGGCATTTTATGTCCTGCCTATTTACCTGTCATGCTACTTCTCACCCAATGATTCATTTATTTTTAATGCTTTCAGCAGTTTTTACTGATACTTTCCAAGGTGTTAGGGTATCCCCCCTGTAGCACTTTTGGATTTGCTCGCAGAACTAATCCACTGTGGCAACACACAGAGAATATTGTTGAGATGCTTTGAGAAAACTTGTTAAAAGAAAGCTGTCCCCATTACCTGCATACACAGAGCCACGTGTAAAGGACCATTAACTCAGACCAGGCTCTCAAATAAGCCTTGTGAGCACAGTAGGAGGCCAAATCCTCAACCAGGCCATCTAGAGGGGACTTTGACCATCACCCTCCACACAGGGCAAACACAGAGTCCCTCACATCATGGTCTGGATGGTCTTTAAAACCTTCATGGATGAAGACTCCCACCTTTGTGTGTCCCAGTGCTTGCTCACACACAGGTCACTTTTCTTCCCTACAGCTCCAGGGCTCTAAAATCTTGCTGCACCAGGGGTGTAAAGTTGGTGGTTTGGGTGTACATGTCAAGTAAGGGGGATAAAAACTCACTACTGCCCACACTCCCTTTGATCCAACCCTGGTTCCCACTACCAGGATGCCTACACCAGGTCCTAGCAGAAAAATTTGTTCCCCAATTTGTCCTTTCCCTGGTTGTATCTCCAGAAAAACCCTGGCACTGTAGCAGAGCTTGTTCTTGAGTTTTATGGAATTTTTCGTGCTCCAGAAAAATGAATCTGTTTGAACAATAAAGATCTACCAGTAAAGAAGGAAATCCCCAAACTGAAACCTACTGGAACTAAGCCTCATCTAAACTCAGATCTGACAATATTGAAGCCACTCTGCACGGCTCAGTCTGGCACAATAGTGCCAAAATATTTCCCAAAGCCCTGGGCAACTCCAGAAGTGCCTCTGACCTGTGCACTGCCAGGCCAGCTCCATCAGCACTGTCCCAGGGAAGTGGCATGAAGGGGTCTGGCCTCTCTCCACAGAAGCTGCCACCACACTTTCTGGTTCCCCTTTTATTAATTCAGTATTAAGGGCAAGAACCCCATCTAAGAAAACATTGAAAATATGACTCTATATTCAAACATCTGCACATTCTTAATTATCTGAGCTGCTCCCTCCATCAAAAATATTCATTATATTTGCTGCATTTCTTAAATAACGGGGAAAGTCAGTGCTGCATTTCCTAATAATGTATGCCCACAACTCTATTTTCCCCATCTGCTATGCTTGCCTAAGACTGGTCATTTGTTACCTGCTAGTTCCAATTGATTTCCTTTTGCCTCTGCTTTGCTTCGCCATGAGTGCAGGGAACAAACAGCACGATTTATACCAGCCATCCAGTACCAATCATTAGATAACAAGGCCCTTTACTGAAAGCATTTAGAGTAAAACAATACTTTAACTTTGCCTTTGCTTTCACTTCCTTCTTTATTACTCCAGGTTCAAAATAAGGCCAAAGAAGTTCCACTTACACAGAAGATTAGACAATCATCCAATATAAATCCTTCACATCCTGTACAACATACAGGGCCCAGGTTCCACTGCAACTGTTTAAATTTCTTTTTTTAAATTGGTTTCATGAGATTGTCAGGCCTCCTTCTCTTGTGCCCTTTTACCAGCTATTGACCTGGATGTGGAGAGAACAGCTCCATTTTTGGTAGGGTGGCTTTTAACCCACAGAATCCCAGGCAGGGATGAGTTTGGGCTTCAGCTCATCTGGCCTGATGGAAAAACAGAGAGAGAAAGGGATTGGGAAAGACCTACTGGTTTCCCTCCTTGGCTTTTCCCACCTCAAACCACTTAGGAAGCAAATGAAGTCACCTCACACTGAGCCTGGTTTCACTCTCCTTTTCTCTGCACTGTGGAAACTTTTATTCCCCACACAGAAGAGGGCTGGACTAGAAGAAACTAAATATGAGAAACTAAGCAGAAGAATATAAAAATCAGCAAGAAACTCAAAAATTCCAACCTGCCAGGTGTGCACTGAGGCTCTTCTGGATGACTTGGTTCATCAGAAGGAGCTAATGCTGCATGGCTGGACAAAATTCTGCCCTGATGTAATGCCCTTCCCACACTAAGAATTGCTGTGGGCATATATAATGTATTCATAGCCAGCCTCTGACAAAGTTTGTATTAATATCCAACCTTTGACAGAGTCAGAGCTTTCCACTGAAACAATATAATTTTTTTTCTAAAGGCAGATTATGCTCCAGCAAAACTTTAATAATATTTTGTTCCAGCAATAGCTCTTCTACCTGCTTGAAATTCAATGTCAAGGAAAGAGGTTGACATTCAGCCACTCGAGGTGATGGGAGGAGTTCAGGTATTTTAAGAGAGTTTTCTGAGGGATTGCTGTCCCCTCTCAGCCCAGCCAGGACCAGAAGCAGAGGGTGATGTAGAGAGAGGCACATGCTCTGTAAACACCTGAAACTGCAGGAGCAACAACTCCCAGAAAACTGAAGCCTTTTAGGTCGAGGCTGCCGAACAGACTGGTTCCTCTGTGACTCTGAACTGGCTGTCTCCATTACCTAATTCTTCTGGAAGTCCGGGGGAAAAAAGTCTCCCAGTGGAAGCTCCTGGCTCCCAAGCACTTTGGCAAATCTGGATCTTATTTAGGTGCCTAACTCGGGGCTGAGCAGCAGAGGACTAGCAGGGTGATAATAAAAGAAAAGATTGCGGCAATTTATCACCAGGGAGCAGCACAAACCCCTTCCCAATTCTTTTATTAAACAAACTTTAATCAATATAGTCTGGTTTCCTGAAGTCAGCTGCGAGCTGGGAAATCCAGATTTTGATTTCACCAAATAATTCATGGCTACATCTCCAGAAACATGCTGGAGAATCCTCCTTAATTTTCCACAGAGTTATTCAGCTGGAATAAAATTGATTCTGTCTCTAGCATGGCAGTGTATTTTTGAATCCTGCTTTATGCATTTTAGCAGATACATGTCTTGTACAGCAGAGCAGTTCTTTTAATATTTTATTAATATTATATGTAAGACAATATAATTTATCACAGCATTTTGAGACAAGGGTCAAACACTTCTTCTGACAGAAAAATTAAAAATCCTTTTCATTGAATATTTATATGTTCTACCATAAATAAAAAAAGAAGTTTTCACATAAAAATCTATTAATTTCAAATTCAAGTGCTTTGGGTTTTATGCAAGTGCAAAACCTTTGTAAGGGACACATCCAAACCTCAGTGAATCACTTGAAAATGCCCTTAAGCCCCAAGGGGCTGAGGCTGGGCCCTGTGGCATTTAGCAGTCAAAAGGGGAACCTGGGTACATACACTCCTGTGCTAATGATTGAAAGGTCAGCTCCATATACCTTTCATTTGGCACAGGGCTGTACAGCCTGGGAATTTCATCTCCACTTACCCCCAAGTCTAAGACTGCCTTTGCTCATCACAAAAGAGAAAACTGGTGCAATTCAAAAACTGTTGTCATGCCCAGGTTTAAAAAATGTTCAAATTCCAAATAAATTTGACTCTAAGGTTTTCACTGAGGCCTCCATGAACCAATACTGAAAGGTTGTTGTCGAGCTGTATCAAAAAACCCCTCTGATTGCAGCCAACTGTCCATCCTTCCTTCAGCAGGGGGCCTGCATGTAATTTTCTGCCTTCAATTAAGATTCACCACTAAATTCATCTTCTTTTTAAACCATATTATTGCACCCTATGGTATCACATGAAATGCACAGCAAAGGTTTGGGAATTCTTTTGGAGGATGATGGGGAGTGGAAGCCCATGTTAGAGGCACAATGGAAATAAATGCATAATTCAGTCCTTGCTTTTTTATTTGTCCTTGGCATTAATGAAGAACAAATTAGCTACTCTCCTTGGGTGTCTACCAGAAATAATAGTAACAACTAGAGCTCTTTCCCCCCCTCAGTAATATGTTCCTTTGTAGATAAGCACTGTGAAGAGGTAAAATTATGTCTTTTAAAAGTTTACTGTTTTCTTGTTCTAAGATGTAAATGATAAGGCTGGGACTGGGAAGTAATTCAGAAATATTTATTCCACTGAGACAATAGCTTTTTGTCATCAGAAGAAAGAATTGGTGACTACCAAAATGAAACAAAAAGACAGCAGCATTAACCATGGCTTGTGCTACACCAGTAAATAAGAAACACCTTTCCAACAGCTCAGCACAACAAAGCCTGAGCCCTGACTGAGGGATGGGAATACCCACCCCAGAAGGTGACCTGGCTGAGGGACACAGCATTTTTATTGTTCCTCATACATGTGCAATAAGACACTGGAAGCATTTGCCCCTCTCTTCCAGATGATTAATTTACAGCCTGTTTCATCGACCTTTTATGATGTGTAACAGGGACTTATAAACAAACAAACAATCTTTGCATCATTTTACAGGTATGACATCCTGACCAAGGTGGTTCTGGGCTGGGAGGAAGCATTCAGGCTGGAACTGGACCTTACATTAAATAAATTGACTCCAAAACATTGAAAGCCATGGTATAACCAAGGCAAAGCACCAAAATAGCACCTCTCAAGTGAAGACCAGCATGTGAACATAGCTGAAAGACAGATCTACCTGCAATGCAATGCATTTGTGTAATTAAATCAACCTGCCACTCTCTCATCTATTATGTAGATGCAGAAATACTAATAATAATTATCCTCACATACCCAGAAAGACTGAATTGATGGTTCCAAAGCAGCAAGAACTTGTTTGTGTTTGGATCTCTCTCACCAGAGCTTCTTTAACTAGCTCCTGGGTAGAATTCATTAATTTTTATTAACAGGGAAAACATTTGTCCCCGTGACAATATTTGCATTGCCTGAATGATTTTCACCTCTGCCACAAGGTGTACTATCGGCTCATACATCACGCGATTACTCGGAGAGCAGAAAGACCCTCAGTCATTAGTGAGTGAATTAAAGATGATCTAAAGAGCTATTAATCACAGTGACAAAAGCCTTAATGTTGCTGTGACCCTAGTGGAGCCTGGGGACTAAAAGGGAAGCCGAGGGAGAGAAAATGGAAACATATGTTTTCTCCAAAATAACCTACCTTAGGAGAACTGTCAAAGACAGAGTCCCTTCAAACTGAGAAATTCTGCCATACCAATGCTCCTAGATTTTACTAGGACAGGTTCTGTAGCCAGTCTATTTTATTATTATTTACAGTTACTATAAACAATTAAGCAATAAAAGATGCATGGTATATTCAGAACTTCCTCTTCTTGGCCAGAAGTTATTTAAAACCAATATATTTAGAGCAAACTGATACTTGTAACATACTGTAGGATAAACAGAGATCACTTAGCTCTCAACGTAGTTCAGGGTAAAGACTTAGCATCCACATCCCCTGTGGAGAACACCAGGCAGCAAACTTTGCTTCTGCATTTTCAATTTGGAACTGTACTACTAAATTAATTCAAGAAAAAGTGAAGCCTTTCATTTGTTCACACCAGCTCAGATTCAGCAAGGTGAATCAGACACCCAGACACAAAGCTTAAATCACAATAGTCAAATGTATTTCTATTAACAGATATTTCTAACCTTCCCAATAACCACTTTAGGCCTCCTCAGTACCAACCTCTTCTTACTGGCAATGGCTTACTGGGTTGAGTCTATAATAAAGTTGTCTCTGCTTTATGGGCAGTAAGGTACCACTACAAAAACTGCACAGACAGATGTAGCTGAGAGTCTCATGAGAAACACTTCTCTGTTTTGTATTTTCTTCAAACATTACAGTCTGTAGACAGAAATTAAATAAACTGGTATTCTCCATCTGTTTGCACTGCAAAGAGATGTGTTGGAGCAGCTGAGCTCCTGGTACCCCCTCTGCTGTGCTCTCTGGGCCTCATGGGCAGCACAGAGTTCCTTCCTGCCAAGAGTGCTCTAAGGCTGCTTCCAAGTCATGTTCCCTGAGGATCTGACCCACAGCCTCTGCAGGGCTCCCCTTTGCTTCATCAGCTTTGAATGGATACAGAGGTGCAGGGAAACATCTGTAACGAGCACAATGGCAGATATTAAAAATTAGTTTCACCAACACCAGGAACTTTCCACCTCTCTCTGTTCTCCTTTCCCTCAATCCTCTGAGCCTACAAGCTGGACAAATTCAGTCTCCCAGAATTCAGTCAAGAGGGTTAAAAATCTCTTTCTCCAATCTCAGCCTGCAATCCCATGTGGATCTCTGGGATAATACTCCACAAAGATGAACTTGTTCTTAGACAAGCCTTACTTTTTATAAAACTCTTAGTATTTAGTGATGTGATATCTGATCAGTCTAAAGTAGAACTTTCATCTCAATGAGAAAGGGCACTACATATTCATCTGGTGTCAGACCCATACATAAACAAGCTTCCTCAAATGACAGATCAGAAGCAAGAAGTGGCCTCTTTTTTTTCTAATAGCATCAGCCCAGCTGCAGATCTCAGTGGCGCTTATTCTCAGCTGGTCTGCTTTCAACTTTCACTTCCCATTTAGAAAGCTAAATTGGGAGTGCTTTAATCTTCTGGCTTCGTTTCCTTAATGAGAAGTGAAAGGTATAAGTGGCAGCAGGTAAAGAGATATTGAAAGCTGTGGCAGACTAGCATTTAAATTTTAAGGAAATGCTAGATCAGAGCATTTTCTAACATTCCTTTTGTCTATGATAGTAAAAAAAATTACAAAAGCAATAAAAACCAAAGTTTTTTGCTAGGAAGATGGCATATCAGCAGAAGGGCAAACTTTGATTGGAGCAGAGAAAAGAATGTGGATTTTTTTCCTGGGGTGTGCTGAAAAACCCTGCCTTAATGCACCACTGAAACATGTCCATTTGAGCTCACATTTCTCAAAGAGTATGTCCAGCTTCAAAGTGAGCAAAGGCAGTCTGGTTGCTTGTAATGTCCTCAACACCTCACAGGATGAGGCCTTAGGAGCAGAAAACAAAGTTGTCATTAACTCCCCTAAAAGGTTCACCCTGAAAGTATTTTCTGCTAGTGGAAAACACCATGGTTTGTCTTGTTCAGATTTCCCTTCCACATGTCAAAAAAATTCTTACATCCCTGCATCCTTTCTTCCTTCAAAAACCTAGAGAAAACTAAGAGAAAAGCAGTCTAATATAACATGCATCCCATGAAGAGGCAGGTGTGATGCCAGGACAAGCTTTGTTTCACAAGCCTCAGCCTCTCAAGGGAGCCCATTTCATTGCTCATTCCTTCACCCAAATACTTTTCCTGCTAATCTGTGTTTGTTTAGGCAGAAAGAAATTCCTATCCATTTTGGTCACAACTAAGGAGTCTCACAGAAATCCAGGCCCTGGATTTCAACATCTGTGCCCACTTGATGTATCACTTCTGTCAACATTTCCAGAAGTGGCCACTGCGTGGGACTCCCCTTCCACACGTTCAGCCTCAGCCCCACTGCTCCTCTCCTCCCAGTGCCTCAGCACACCTGGGTCCCCCAGATCTGCTCCATCATTAAATATCTTCTTATATTTCCATTACACAGTTATAAAAGAGATACAAAATAAGATTTTCACTGCTTTTGTGTCTCCCTTTCAAATAAGTTACAGCTGAAGTGACCTGGGGAAGAGTTGGCAGATAAAAGAGCTAAATCTCAGCAGCAGGAAGGAACAATTGGGGCACATTTTATGAATATTACCCCAAGTCCATTAGCCATCAGGCACTACATCATGGAGCACACCACTGGTGCTGCATTCCCATGGGGAGCAGTCTGGAAAAATAGGTTTATCTTGTGCCAAGACACCTGCTAACACCCTTCGCTGTGGTCCCCACTCTACCTGAATTGTTCATGGCTAATTAAAGAGGTAACAGCACCTAATTTCCCAGTGCACTTCAGGTGTTTGGGGGAGTGCTTTATTGTGTTTCCTTGTGTTTCCCCTGGGTTTTGTTCCTACACATCCGATCCATGTGTTACTGACTTAGCTCATTAAATATAAATTGACATCTCCACTACACCAAGTGGAGTATCCTCAAAATCCCTTAAATATCACAGTGCCTTAGGAGTAACATGGAGCAGGCCGGACTATCCTGTGCGAGTGAGACTCTGGGAAACAAAACTAACAGAGGTTCATTCCCCTAATACATGGAAAAAAGGGGATCCAGTGCAAATGAAGCATAGGATGGTAAATAAGAGCTGTGTTCGCTTGCAGTCATGCACTATAGCCATTAAGCCTTAAGGTCTTAAAGGTACCAAGCAATGCATATGATAAATTTCTCAAAAACATCCCAGCCATAACATAGTTCCTGCTGATTGCTCATTTACCCATAATGCATGCTGTCATAGCAAAGCCTGACAAATGACAGCCAAAGCTCAGGTTATTTTTTACGCTGACTGCCAAGCCCCTCACCTCAGATTATTCATTTATTAGGGCAATCACTGAGGTCTGGGTACTTAATATTGTTTTCACCAAATATGAAAATGATCTACTTGCCTATTCTTTAGTTCCTCCTAGGGCAAGCCATTTATCATCAGCCCTGGATAAATGACTGCTTCATTATAGCCATAATTTATGAGATGTTAGAACTAAAGAGCCACACCTAAAGACTTAAAGCTTTAATATGGATTAAAATAAGATAATCAATCAAGCATATACAAATTCTCTTTAGAATTATTTCTTGCTTTGAAATGGCTTTGCATTTTTAGAATGGAGGTAGTCTTAAATTCCTTCTTATTCAACCCCAGCCAAGCTTGTTTAAAAGTCCATGAGGAAGTCCAGGGTATAACCTTGTTGGTCAGCCTTAGATACCACTTGGCAATCGCTACATAATTCAATAAAATTGGCTTCTGGACTAAGGACCTACTTCTGTGGTTTTGATGGCATAGTTCTAAGTCAGAATGAGATGATCTGCAAGCCTTCAGACCAGAACAAGCAGGGAAAATGCAAAATGATGCCAGACTCCAGAATTCCCCATAGATACTGCCATGCTTTTCATCCTCTCCTATGGAATTTTCCTGCTCTGGTGTTAAAGAAGAGAATGACTTGAATGTTACTATTGAAGAATATTTCCATGATTTTAAGGAGGTCTCTCTGCCTGAAACAGCATTTCACAGCTCAGAGTTTGAGTGAGGGAAGCTTCTTCCTCCAGCTAGGGAATGAAATATCCTCCCTCCCCAAACCAGCGTTACAGCTTGAAAGCAAAAGTTTCTGGTTTGTCTCAATTGTGTATTTGCCAGCACAAAGCCAGTATAAATATCATTCCTCAAGCAAGCACCTTGCTTGAAACACAAGCCTAAGCCTACTGAACCACTTAATCCTGCATCTTCTGAAGCCCCTGTTGGAAATACCTAATATTTTAGATTTTTGAGCATGTACCACCAAGACAAGGATATGGTTTCCATTGTTGGCCAGGCAGCACTGGAGACCCAGGGACTTCAGGGAAGATGGATGAGCTATCCCAGGAAGCCCAGAGCAAGCCCTGGCAATACAGGATGTCAGGAGCAGGCTGCTGGGAGAGGGTACTTTGTTTTCTCATGCACCAAACCACAGCACACATCCCAGTGGGATTGACACCCTGGCAGGTGACAAGGACACCCTGAGCATCTCTCTGGAGTTCAAGCCTGGATAATGCACCCACAGAAGGAATGGGGGGTAAGGCCCACAGAGATCCTATACTTGGAGCCACAGTTACAAAATCAAGCTTTCCCAGCAGCAACAGCTTCTTGCTCTCAGGATAAGTACCTATGACATGTGTTTTACTGAAGTGTATTGTGGGGTTTATGATGAGGATACACTGCAGCTTCACTCAACACAGCTTTAGCCAATGAGGCTTCCTCAGTAATGTTAACACTGATTTAAATGTAATCCCAGCACCAGGCTTTGTTAGCTAAAGCACATTTTTCACTCTGGGCTACACTCCCTCTCTCATACAACTTGGTGTCAGCACTTCAGCAGGAATAAAACAATCCAAGCTCTGCAGTTCCCATGAATGAGAGCTGTTCAGGCATATCTGTGCAAGGAAATGCTTGATACACACATTATAGATGCAATGAAATTAAAAATACCTACCTTACCTATGTGGTTATAAACATATACATGTATGAGAACATATTTTACACATGGAATATATTTGTTGGCAAAGGCACATGTAAGATTTTTTTTATGCTCATGCAAATAAACAGTAAAACACAAAATTATAGGCACAATCTAAAAGAACTTTAAGACTATATTTACATCTAGGGCCCCAAAAAGTCCATTTCCCTAATTAATTTGGGAAGTTTTAACTGGAAGCTCAATAGAATTGAGGCACAATGCAGTTCTCAACCTCAAATGTGCTAAGAAAAACCCAGTTTCCCTGCATGAGCCATTCCCCCTGACCCAACCTCTAGACTTGGCAGGTAAGTGATGCTCCAAGGCAGTGGAGAAGCTCATGGACTGGGGACAACACTCCGAGCCAGGCTGCATCAACCTCTCCCAATCCTCAATGAGCCCAGCATCTCTCCAAGTAAAAATCCATCATCATTCTCTCTTAAAACAAATTCTCTCTCAGAGCAAGAAGCTGTGTTCCACATTCTTCGCCAAAATAAATGTAAAATCAAGTTAGAAACCCTCCAAAATAGGGTTGGTAATGCAAATATTGACACAGCAAAGAGGCGGGAGTGCAAAGCAAGGCTGGACAGACAGTCTGAATACAAAATATTTCACAAAAATGTCATCTTTATTTAGTGGGTGATGAAATCAGCAACTATTTTAAAAGATTTATAGTTTTTGTAGCCCAGACACTTATGCCCCCAAGTTATATAATGGGAACGTGAAGCAAAGGCAGTTTTCACAAGTTATGTTTGGGATTAATGTGGTGAGCACTCTAAATGCTGGCCTCCTGCTGACTCCCATGGACGTTTTGCAGGAGCAGAATTTCTAGGAACAGGTAATTAAGCAATGGTCTCCCCCACCCCTTTTCCACAATGGCTTTATAGTTACACAATTTAATTCTTCTTACACGAGGCTGAGTCACCACCAGAGCACCCAAAGCATGCTCAGGATGCAGAAGGGAGAGAACACACAGGAAAATAAAATGGCCCTGGTTTTTAGTCTATCACGTGGCACACACACCTTGGGACACATCTTCTGCCAAACCCTGTAAGGCCACAGCCCTCTGGTTTGGTTCACCAGGAATTCTGCAGCCCAGGCTCGAGTGCTGCATCACCTTGTTGGCTGCCACTCGGATTGCTGGTCTAACCTCTGTGGAGGGTCCTGCCTCTCTTCTCCTTTCATGAGCAATAAACAGCACTTAGAATAAGAGAATAAGGACATCTTTAAGTGGAAAGGTTCTGCTTCTCAACAGCTCCTTTCCTCAGGAAAACATACCTGGCTAAGAGGACACAGCAGCCTTGGGGGCACTTCACCAGCACGAGTGACACTCATTCTCCACTGAGCCAAGGTGGAGGGCTAGGGAGATTTAGGACTAAACTGTAAAGGAATCAGGGTTTTCAAAGACATCTCTCTAATTGCTGCTCCTCAGCAGCTCTGCCTGAGCCAGGTAGCTCAAAAGGGCTGCTGTGGTGACTCCAGGTGGGCAGCACCTGCCAGCAGCTCTGCTTGGGTCATGGAAGTGTGGTACAACATCATCCATAGCTCACTAATTGGCCTCCAGCCCCTGAGAGCCTTGCACCTGCACACCTAACTCAACACCACCAAAGGTAGTTGGTGTCTAAACAAAATCACTGCACCTTCCCTACAAAGCCCAGATGTGGGCTTATCACAATATTAATTTATGCTGCTAAAAATATCCCCTTTTTTCTTGTTTTTTAATGAACACAGTTATTCTATTAAGCTGAAAAAGTTGATGTGAACAGAACAAGAAACATCTTCCATGCAAACTGCTAAGTTACCAATTAGCTCCTTAAAACAATTGAAAGTCACAGAGCCCCCTCAATGCACAGAGGCGGTTAATTAATTAACATTAGATGTGATTAATAATGAGTCTTGTTTAATAGTAAATATCTGCCTGCAATGCCTGCATGTCAGAACAAAAAGCCTTCAGAGAGCGGGCAACTATATTTATCCTGATTGCGTTTGGGATTTTAACATGTTTTGTGCAGGCTGACAAATGGCCTATTAATTATCTAATGTTGTCTGACAACAACAGCTTGATAAAGATGTATGTTTTTGAATTGCTGGATGAAAACTGCTGGAGAAGAGCCCCACAGGGGCCTTGCTGTCCTAAAACTGGGCTCCAAGCCATGACAACAGGCAAGACAAAGCCCTATCTCCTGCCACAGCCTTCGGAGATAAAATATGTCTTGGCATTAGGGACGTTTTCAGAAAACTGCTTCTGCAATATCTGATTAGGAAAAGGAGGAGTATGTCTTTACTAAATTGGGGTTAAGGCATAATCAATATCATATATGGAGTGTCTGGCCTATTCTGCATAAACACAGGCACTTCATATTATTAAGGAGTCTATAATGCAGAGGAAGCATATGGCAGGACATTGCAGCGCTTTCTATTCTTTTTATTTAGAACTTTATCTTCCAACCTGTTTGACAGCTGCTCCTAAGTGGTTTCACAGTGCCAAATTATTTTTATGATTGTTTGATGTTTTATTCTCCCATTTCAGTTAATGAGATAGGATCCCACAATGGTCATAATTCAGAGCTGTCAGAACTAAAAAGCATGCTTGTGGCAAGACAGCCTGATGGTAAATAAGGCTAAAAGCTGGGGATAATAAAAACTCCCTTATCCGAGTCTCCTCTGCAATCAAAACTTGGTTTGGATCCTTCTTTCCTTTGTGCTCTCTTGTACTACAACCTTCCCTTTTGGACAGGTAAACTATCAATCTTTGGGTAATGTCACCCTTTTAATTCTGTTCAACCTTTCCTTGTAATGAAATGTGTAGGATACACAGGAAATGTTGAAATGTCTAAAGATATTGAGTGCTATATTATAATTAAAGGGCTGGAGTCCTGTTTATTGTGCCAAGGGAATAATTTGTCATATATGCTTAGAAGAAACTGTTCAACAAATGACCTTTAAGAGTCCCAGGAAATGGGATATCTGGCATTCCCTAGGGATTTTAACAAAAAGTTTCAAAAAGTTCACATTTCAGATCCTAACTCTCAGGATGAGAACTGCAGTCTCCTTTATTCTTATATCCTTTATATAGGGAGCATATAAATAAAGAGAATGAGATATAAATAAGTGGTCTTGGCTGTTACATCACAGGACTGAGAACTGGGGCTTCTTTGTTCTTATCTCTACCAAAGAGTTTCTGCATGACCTTGTAATTTCATTGCCAATTGTCTCAACTTCCCTAGTTAGAAAATATCTGTAAAATACAGTACCACTCATCTTAGACAAGTCTCCCACAATTTTTTTTTCAGGAATGCACCACACAATTCCATTCTGCAGCTCCAATTCTGCACCACCTCTACTTTCAACAGGCCAGATGATCAAAGATCCTGTTTGCCTTCAGAACCAGAAAAAATTGTGTAACCTGCAGCTTAAGAAAAGATCCCAAGCATAAAACACTTGAAGAAGTTGCAGGAATTGCCCTGGTCCATTTATACATGGTTAAATGCAAACAAAAATGTCCATTATTCAGAGAAAGCAACACCAGGCATGCAACAAAGAAAAGAGATGCAGGCAACTTCTCCAGGTGTTGGCAAAGGGGAACATGGGACAGGCAGGGACAGAGCACAAATTCCTCAGGAATCTCCTCTGGAAACCTTCACCTGTGGTTTGCCTATTGAGGTGAATTCAAGTCAACAGCTGGAACTCCTAGAAAAACCTCTGAGATACACCAAAACAAATCCTGATCCTCAATACTGACAGCCAGGCATCTCCAACAAGCTCACTTCAGAATGAATAACTTATATCCCCAGTATACATCTCATTTCCTACTACACTTTTTAAACAAGAAATCATGGAAATGATTGTGAAGCAACCAAAACAAAGCACAGCAATAACCAGTTGAATTAGCGCTCAAAGCCCAGATATACAAGTCCATGTCTAAACAAGCCTGTTTTGGGGTTTTTTAACATGTTTTAAGTCAATTATTTAGATCCAAATATATGTCTCATAATAAGCAAGAAAACTGGACAAACCTAATCTCAAGTATTCCACTGTGAAGGTCTCAGCATAGGTCTCACACACAGTTTGTGGTTGGAGCACAGCAAATTGACATTGCCAACATTTTTTCCTCTCCCATTATTTAGGCCTGATGTGATAAAAAGGGGCAAGGCACTGTAGGGGCTGCCCACATCCAAATCCAAGCACTAGAGAGCTGATTCAGCAATTGCCCAGTAGGTTATATGCAAAGGGTGTAGGAAATGTTTCCCCTTGCATCATTTGCCCAAACTACAGCTAATAAATGTTGTTGTAACTGTCAGAGCAGATCCTGGGAATCTGCCAAAAAGCCATGGGAGCAAGTCCAGAGGAGGAACACGCAGGAGCAAATGAAAGCCAGTTGTGCCCCTGATGTCCACACCAGTTCTGAACAGCACTTGTGCCAAAGCACCATTTTGGGCAGAGACACCTTGGCCACACAAATTCCATCAGCCTTGGGGAAGGAGAAGGGACAAGAGCACAGCCCATCCCTCTGCCACCCCACACCTGCCTGCACTCCTGGGGATATAACCAGCACAGGCAGCCCTGGGGCTGGCAGAGCACTTGCCCATCCCTCCCAGTGTGGGAAGGGCAGGAATATCACATGATTCTCACATTCCTGAGGTTGCAGGCTTGTCCTGTCAGACCATCATCACTATTCAGATTTTGACATTTATCAATCAGCAGAAGCCAGAAACCCCTTGGCTACAGGGGCCTCACCCAGGGCTTGATGCAAAAGATCCCAAGTCACCAAAGGCTCCTTCCATAGACTTTCAATCTGAGTTCACAGCAGTTTCCCTCACTTCTTTTATCTCCAGTTCAGTACAAAGTATATTGATATGGATTTGGCATATGGGGAAAGGAAGGGAAGAAGGAGAAAAGCTCAATGTGGATGGCATAAGGAAATTTGATACAGCTTTGCAAAGTTCAGGTACTCCTTTTTTCAGTCACAAGGAAAGAAAATTGATGATGCCACAAGTTTAATGCTAATTGATTTATTACCTGCCTAAGCAAATCCTGGGCAATGCAATGGCAGGCTTAGACTTAAAGCAAATGATTTACAAGATAATGTTTGACTCTGGGAAAGGGTAATCAGATCCAGATACAATGGATGATAGGATAATTGAGAAGAAATAAAAGAGGATAAATTGCCATGTGCTAATGAGCTTACAGGCCCTAATGGGGAGGACATCAGTTTTAACACTCAGGTTATGAGCTAGGAGCAAGGGTTTTTTTTTCTTCAACAGCTAAAGATGTAGTGCTGAAACAAACCAAGATTAATGGTGTCCCACTCACTTACTTAGCCATTCCTTACACCTTCAGCAGCTTCCTGCATTAAATGTCTGGCTGTTTTTAAACCAGGTTTATCCAAAGCAACTCACCTCACTTGGAAGCCATATTACCTATTTCTAGGTTAAGGCACATCTGTTGTTTGGGGATGAATGACTCAAAACAGCATTTCTCCCCCTTGCAGCACTGATGAGTTTGCAATGTCTTTGCAGGTCTCTTTAGGATCATAGGAATATTCTCAAGCCTTTATACGGTCTCACTGCACTCAGGTTTTGAAGCAGTTGCCAGAGCAATGCTGTCTCACATCATGATTCATTTTTATATCTTTTTCTCCCTCCATCCCACATCACCACCTAGAACCAGGGACACTTTATTGGTATTTCTGATTACTGCTGTAGCCATCTAAATTTTTCAGCAGGATGGGGGTCTCTCCAGCCCTGCTGTAGAAATGCACTATATGAATGGTGCTAGCCACAGAGTAATAAAAAGACAGTGCCGTGTGCTGTTATTGGTAAGGAATACAGAAATGAAGCACTTCCTTAGAGACCAAGCCCATATTCCAGGGCAAGGCTTCCAACAAATGAAGTTTAATATGATGAATTGTGGTTCAGTTCCAGAATGAATACAGCTCTCAAAAATGCGGGTCAGCTGAAGCTTTTAAGTTACAATGTGCACAACATGTCCAATACTCGATTTTAAAGAGAAATATTTTTAGTTAATATGCACAGAAGTACCCACAGCCCTTCTGAGTGAATGCATTGGGAGCCTTTTGCTTTCTTTTGCTATGCCACACCCTGTAGGCATCCAGACATTAATTAATTACAAATCCTGTGCAATCTCAGTGCAGGAGCTCTTTCCCCATGGAAGGGGAAGATGCCAGCAGTGACCCCTGAGGACCCCACCAGACCATGACCCACCACCCACACCAGGGAGCAGCTCCCTGTGAGCAGCAGAGCAAAGGACAGTCTGCCCCCAGCAGGGATATATCTGCTTCAAAGAGCAGCTCCCAGCTCTGCTCATTAAATCACCTTTCATTGTCCTGACCCAGATTTTAACATTTGCTTTAGAATTAGAAACACAGATCATAATCCCACAAGTTAGTAAAAGCAGTAGTTTGGTGCTAGTACTGCTCATGGAGGCAGGCATGGAAAACACAGCTTTTTCCTATGGATTAAAATCAAAAGGCTGGATCAAAATGTAGACACATCTGGCACTAAATACAAGTGTAATGGGGCCTGTCCTTCTGTAAGGAGAGATGTGGTAACAAACTGGTTCAAGCATTTCTGCAGGAAACCAGGAACCAACTTGTATCCCAGATCACCCCTTTCTCCTCCACACACCTTATCAAGTATCCCCTGGAGCTAAACTATTGTCACCTTGAACACAAAATTATTTCATGTCAAAGTAAACAAGACTTTCCTAGTTTCTTCCACTAAGAAGTCTCTGGTCTAGTTGTAAAACAAAAAAGAACATCTAAAAAGAAAATATTAAATGTCTTAAGGTATTACAAGTCTTAACACATTAGCATGTTCCTTCAGGGAACACAGCCTGGAGCGGCAGACTTGAAATGGGTGCAATTAGTACAAGGATTGTTCTACTTGAAGCAACTTGCCTTTTCTGTTTGAGAGGAACACACAGGGTGAGCTCCCTGTTCTGCTATCGGGCACTTGCTGTACAAGCAAACAGGATATGATAGGTGTGACTCCAGTAATTGTCCCTGTTCAGTCTTACAGATAAAATATGGGTTTAATATGCTGGGGAAAAAAGGGTTGGCTGAATATCGAAGAGATTGCTTGTTTGATGTTAGTTTTAATTTTATCTACTGATTCTGCAGCTCTGAGACAGAGTCACATGAACACATCTAGGTCCCATTTCCACAGCTATGGCAGTTTTTCCATTGATGTTGAAGTTGAACTAAATCCCAGTGACCTGCATATGCAAACTCCTTTCCCTCTATGGAACCTTCTAACTTTTATCCACCAAAAAAAAATTAATTCTAGGCATAAAATTAAATTAAACCTTTGCTCTTTTGAGATGCCACTTTTGAGTTTCTGGTTGCCTATCACACCAGTGTGTGTGCTGGTGCTCCACTTTTAGCTTCAGCCCCTTCACTCAAAACCCCACCCAGCATTAAATGTGTTTCCTCAGTCAGGAGGATCCTGTAATTCTGTAAATGCCCAGCAGAGCTGAGCTACATCCCAAGGAGACCGAGCTTTGCTGTATGCACACCTCACACAAACTCAGCCTTGGCTCACTCTGTCAGTCCCACTCCCTCCAAGGACACCCTGCTCCTCCTTTCAGTGCTGTCCACAAACACCCTTAGTGCTCATCCTCGTATTGAGCCTCATATGGGAGAGCAACAGCCAGAGGTTTCAGCAAGCAGAGGCACAGGGCTGAACACCAAAACCTCTCAGTTCCTGTTGGGAAGGCAGCATTGGTGCCTCACACCACCTGACTGTGCTCCTACTCGAATGAAGAGGCAGACAGGGAGACTTGCAGGGAATTGTGATTTGCACAAAACTGCACAAGGCTTTTTGAGTGACAAACAAAAAAGGACAGGAGGCCAGAAAGAAAGCAGGATTTCCTCTGCACCAAAGTGAAATCATCAATGTTTGAGGGACAAAGGACCCCACTGCTCAGAGGTGGAGAGGCACTGAGACACCAAGGCATCCCACACCTGCAGAGCAGGAGCCTTTGAGTACCCACATGGCAATGCTGAAGACACAAAAAATCCTTTCTAAGTGCTGTCATATGGATGTTGTTGGCCTTAAATTTCATCTCACCTATGTCTTAATTTATGTCTAGACATATTCTTTAATATACTGCAATACTTTGTTGGCAGGTCTTATTTGGGTTTTTATTTTAATACTATTCCCCACAGCAACCAGCTCCCCAGACTGGGGTTAAGGACACACATGTTCAGTGGGAGCTCTACACTTTTGTCTGTAACAGACTTCTTTGCCGAGTCAAAAGCTTCCATTAAGTCACTTTTCTCCCAGGTCCTTCAAAACCTCTATCTGCCTCACTGGGACATGTGACACAGCCTTACACCCCTTGAGTGGAGGGCGTATTTTGGGAAACTCCACCTGCCGTGCTCAGCCCCGTGTTGTCCCGCTGACACCTCTGAAGTGTGGCTGCGGAGCCTCCCCTCCCGCAGAGCGGGGCAGCATCCCCAGCCTGCAGAGCTGCCCGGAGAACCTCGCTGCTGTAGGATCATTAACATACCTCGCTGCCTGCAGCCTGCAGGGCAGCTGCCGTCCTTCCCACAGCGCTGCGGCAGGAAATATTTCATCCTCCCGCAGCTGTGCCAACATTTCCAGAGTGCCTTGGCTCTGTAAAAGCAGACTTTTTGACCCTGCATTTGGCGCATGCACAAGGAAGAGGCACAGACAGGCTCGCACCTGGGCTCAGCACAGCCCCGTTTGCGCACTCACCGCCGTCCCAGTGGCACCAGCACCTCTCCGGCTGCACACGCTGGGATCAGCCCAGGAGGGTCCCCCAGTGCTCACAGCGCACAGACAGAGCTGTTACATGAGCAAAACATCAAACTGCATCCCCAGCCGTGGCACAGATACCAAGGAAGGTGCCAGCTCAAGTCCTCTCTGATGGGGTTTGAACATCAAACACCAACAAACCAGAGGCATCCTTGGCCTGGGAGGTGGATCAGAAAACCTGGATTCATGTCTCTACTTCATTAGTTTTCCCACAGGAACAGGTAGTTCCTAACTCAGTTGATTTTAAAAACAGCCTCTTGCCTTCTTGGTGCCTCAGTTTCCCACCCATGTAAAGGGGATAATGTTTATTGCCCTATTTTATCCCAATTTATCCCTTCAGACCACACACATTTCAAGACAACAACTATGTACATCAAGCAACTGGTGCAACTCACCCTGATCTCACTGCAGGCATACACCTGGCTTACCAATAATGACAAAATGATAACCTTAACACTTTCCACCTCCATTAGATTTTAATTTTTTAACTAATCTTGCAAGCCCTCCAAATTTATGATTAGCTACCATTAGAAAATTAGAAAACCATTTACAATACACAGAATTTAAACAGCTGAGTCTGCTATAGACTTTTGAAAGTAAACATCTCAAAAACCCAGGTATTAAAAATTATTCCAAAACTTTTTGGGAGGTGTGGGATTTGAAAAATAATTTCATTTGAGATGTTAGCTCATACATCAGTGATTTCAGCTTGATGCCACTAGAAGTGAGTGAGATGCAATGTTTTGAGAATCAGAATGAATAATGGAAACATCAGCTCAGCCCTGACCCTGGGTGTGGAGGCACCACTGTGCTGGGCTGCAGCCCCTCTGCCTCTGCTTCAGCCAGCAGGTAAAGCTCAGAACAGGGCAATGCACATGGGGGTGGGGAAAAAAATAGAATAACAGCATAGAGCATGGATAAGCCATACACAGATATTGGTAATTTCAAATAGGTACTTCTCAGAGGAGCTGTACTGCACACCTTTGACCTTTAACTGGAGTGCTCAAACATTGCTTGTAATGATGACTACCAATGAAAGTCCTATGCTGTGCTTGGCTGCACTTTCTATATGAGTGCCAGCAGTAAGATAAATGATAAACTGGTTCACTGGAGTACTAGTGGTTTGGGGGCTATTGATTTTTGGTCCATTCTCTTTAAAAGTGAGATCTAAAAAGTTGACAGAGGGTCATTAATTTCATCATATACTTGTCGACTCATCCATAACCAATCCAGGGGCTGAGTGCGCTTGTCACTCTCTGTTTGCACTTTATTTGTTTAGGTTTTCTTTGTGATTCTACATTTTCCCCCTTTATTTCAGCTCTGTTTGTGTTCCTGGTGTTATTTCTTTTTCCCCCTCCAAATGAGCACCTCTCTTTGCATTTCTATTGAAAAATGCTCTCTTATAATATACTTATAAATAAATTCAGTGGCTTCATTATCAAATCCGTGCTAGGAGAGGAAGTCACCTCTGTTTAGTGCTATTCATTTAAAAAGAAAAAGAACTGCTATAAAATTCATCAATCTTAATTGTGCAATCTGAAGGATTTTGATTGAATAAACACTTGTCTGAAGACTTCAGGGTCTTGTTTGAAAGACACATTAAGAAAAGAGTTGGAGAATGTTTCCCTTATGAAGCTCCATAGGTCCATGACAGTGTTCTCAGGTGACAGGGAAAAGACTGAATTCAAATAAACATATGACCATAATTAGCAGAGTTCCCTTCCTTGTCCTTCTGATTAGGCCCTTAGCAACTCTTTGTAATGCATTAACAAAGAAAATATTTTACCAAATCTTGCTATAAAAAAAATAAAATTCCTGCCTTATCTTAACTTTCATGGAGCAAGAATATACAGAGATTTCTCCATAATTATTGCTATAATAACAACTGGATACAAGTATTTAAGACCAGAGGAGTACTTTATACATCTAATGGATAAATAGCCACAGAAGGAAGTTATTCATATGCAGGAACTGCATGCAGGAGGCAGGATTTACCAGCTTAAGTTAGTTAAGTGTATTTCTAGGTAATGGTGTCATCTGTCTCCCAACACCAAGTCCATCTGCACTGTCTTTCATTGGGAGCCCAACAGAAAAGCGTATGCAGGAAGTAAAAGAAAGCATGATTAACTACTACAGGCGATGGCAGAAAATTCCAGTATTAATATCACAACTTGCCAGTAAATCTCCCCTTTATAGGTAAAGAAATACATTTCTACTTTAAAGTGTGCTTTTATATACCCTTGAGTGCCCAACTAGTTAAACTACCAAGGGAGCTCTACATGATTTAGAAGTTAATCCTTCAAATGGGTAACAATTGAATGCCTCAGCTGTTTGTAGTTTCCTACTGCTGGCTAATTTCATTTTTGTTTCATGTGTTCAGTGGCAAGCTTTCATTGTTCAGAGCTCTGACACCGAGGTTGTAAATGTAGTTAATTTAGTTAAAATGAGGCTGGGAACATTCACACCATGTTCAGCTTGTTATGACCAGGCCTGGTAGAGGTTGAGGTAGAGACGCCTGGAGAACAAACACATGGGGGGAAAAAAAAGAGGGGAGAAAGCAGACAAAGGAGATGATCCAAATTTGCCCAACTCAGGAGCATCAGGCAGCCTTTTAAAAAGAAAAAAAAAAA
>VZRX01003241.1:57048-120589 GCA_013398075.1 Notiomystis cincta | reverse complement strand
AGTCAAAGGACCCGCCCGAGAGAACCTGGCTTTTTAACACTGGAACTTGTTTGGATCATATCTCCTTTCCAGAGTGTTGTTCCACTTTGGTCTCTGATTTGAGGATTTCATTCCTTTTCCTGAAAGTAATTTCTTCCTTTATTTTTCCTATTTGTTTTTGAAAGTTACTTTGCAGCAATTGTGGCAAGTTTCGGTCTTTTCCACGGCAGCACATTCTAGGCACGGCATGGCCAGCACGATGATGCCCTTCCATTGCTCCATCCGCACTTTTTTTCTTGTTAGAGCATCACACTTGTGCAGCTTTTAGTTCTCAACTATAAGTTTGGGTTAGGGTTATGCTTAGGTTTAGTCTTTCCCTGAGAGTTATGAGTTGAAAACAACAAAGCCCACCTTTCCATGGTCAGTGCAGCTGTGAAAGGAATGTCACAGCCAGCATGGCTCGCCCCAACTTTGCTCCATGCACACTTTTTTTTCTGGAAGTGAATCACCCCGTGCCACTTTTATTTCTCAACCTAGGGTTAGGGTTATGCTTAGGTTTAGGCTTATACTTAGAGTTAGGCTTTCCCTGAGGGTTATGATTTTGGAAAACCACAAAGCACAGATTTCCAGGGTTGCTTCTGATGGAAATAGCATGCCAAGGCCAGCATGGCACTGTTGTAATGTGGTTCCATCCACACTTTTTTTCCTGGAAGTCATCATCCACATGCAGCTTTTTTTCCTCTACCTAAGGTTAGGGTTACGCTTAAGGTTTGGGATTCCCTGAGAATTATGGTTATGCCAACCAGAAAGCCTACCTTTCCAGGGACAGTGCAGCTCCAAAAAGCATGCCAAGGTCAGCTTCACACTGCCCTATACATTACTCCATCCACTCTTTTTTTCTTGGAACAGCATTACCCCTCTGATGATCTTCTTTCTTAACCTTAGGGTTAGGGTTACGCTTAGATTTAGGCTTTCCCTGAGGGTTACGGTACTGAAAATGACAAAGCCCATCATTCCAGGGACACTGAAGCTCTAAAAGTAATGCCAAGGCCACCATGGCTCTGCACCAACTTTGCTCCATGCACACTTTTTGTCTTGGAAGAGCATCACCCTGGTGCAGCTTTTATTTCTGAACCTAGAGTTAGAGTTACGCGTAGGGTTAAGCTTGCACTTAGGGTTAGGCTTTCCCTGAGGGTTACAATTTTGAAAACCACAAAGCCTACTGTTCCAGCAACACTGCAGCTGCAAAAGGCATGCCAACGCCACCATGGTGCTGCCCTAACATTGCCCCATCCACACTTTTCTTCTTGGAAGAGCATCACCACCATTCGGATTTTATTTCTCAACCTAGGGTTAAGGTTACACTTAGGGTTAGGCTTTCCCTAAGGGTTAGGGTACTGAGAACGACAATGCCCAGCTTTCCAGGGGCACTGCAGCTGTTAAAGGGGTGCCAAGGTCAGCATGGCTCTGCCCCAGCATTGCACCATCTACCCTTTTTTTCATGGAAGATCATCACCCTCATGCAGAATTGTTTCTCAACCTAGGGTTAGGCTTAGGGTTAGGTTTAGGTTTTCCCTGAGGGTTAGAGTTCAGAAAACCACAAAGCTGAGATTGCCAGGGACTACATTTTTTTCAAGAAAGGGAATGAAATCCTGTAATTTCAATGAAAATTAATTGGGCAAGCTTTGGTCCATTTCTGTGCACTTCTGCTTGTCCCATTCTCTTTTTAGTTTTTCTCTTTTCTTCGGAATTTTTTCTCTTTATTTTGTGACAGTGCATTTCTGCAGTTTCTTGTTTTGTCTCTGTGGGTTTTTTCCTGGACTGATTTTTGAGATTTGATTTGGAATCCTTTTGACAAGTTTCGCTCCTTTTCACTGCACCACATTTCATCGGAGTCCCTTTGGTTGCAGTGACTCCATTTGCAAATATTCTTGGCTTTTTAAACACTGGAATTTGCTTGGATCATATCTCCTTTCCAGAGCGTTGTTCCACTTTATTCTCTGATTTGAGGTTTTCATTCCCTTTCCTGAAAGGAAATCCTTCTCAACAGACCATTTCCCCGTGTGACCCAGGCTTTTTACTGTGGCCTGCTGATCTATCTCAGCATTGAAGGCCACAAAAACTGTCCTTTTAGGCATCAGATCCTTTTTCTGTGGACATTCACATTGGTATTTTTACTCCTATGCATAATATGAATGAGAACACAATGCCCTTTTATCCTGAATGGAATGGTGCTTCTTTGGCATATTTTGCACATTACCAGGCTACCAGGCGTACATTTGGAGTAAGTTCGATTATCAGAGCTACTACATCTAAAGGGTCACATTAAAGAGATCCAAAATCAGCTCAGTCTTTTCATATAAATAGTCTTTTCATAATAGTAAACCTCTCCAACTTTTCCTAATAAATTACTGTTATAAAAACACTTCTTTATAATGTTCAGAAGTCTAAGAAAAACTGTTTTAATGGTTATAGAAAAGGAGAGATTTTCAAATCTGTCAATATAAGGTAGTGTTATGCATTTTTCAACTAAAGGGAAAAAAAGTAAAATGTAAAATAATGGAGTCTAAGTTTAATTTTCATCCAGTTATCAACCCTGAAAATGAAAAGACTGTTTTACAGAGTTCTTTTTAAAAGTTGGATTAATTTAACTTTGGAAATCAATTGCTAGGAATCAAGTGTGGTGCCTGCACTTTCTGTGACCAGCTGAAGGACACGAGAACAGACTGACCTGACCTCTCATGAATAATTCACCACATACACCACATTTTGACTATGTTACAGTCAGTGAGGTTTTGGTTATTGACTTGAATAAGGTCCAGATTTCAGCCACTTTTGTTTTTGATTTCACAGAGCTTCTTAGAACTTAGATATAGTAACGCACACGCACCTAGAAGCGCAGATTTTTCAACTTACTGCTGAAACTTGGAAAAAAAAGACTGCTGAAGTCAGACATTAGATTAAGACAGAATAATAGATTCAGTAATAAACCCATGAAATAAGAATAAAAAGAAGGCTAAAATGAATAAGAATGTGGCTTAAACCTGAATATCAATGGTAAATCACAGTGAATAGAAGGTGATTTTCTATGCCTAGACACTATAATATATGCACTTGTAAATACATTATACCTAAAAGTCCTGAGCTGGCCTGCCTATCCTGCTTGAAAAGGGACACCTTTTCAAAATATCCTCAACAACTACTTTGTGCTCTAAATATTTCTGTAACCATTTTTTTTTCCTGTATGGTCATTTTTGCACCTAATTTTCAGCCACTTTTTAATAAAAGGTAGTGTACAGCCCATACAGACACTTTCTGCAATTCTACACACAGGTGTTCCTGTAGCTGACTGGCACCTTGTCCAGGGAGCAATGCAAATATTAAACCATGTTACATGGTTGTGTTAGCCGTTGCTGTGATTATCCTGTGATTTAGATACCTTCTCATCATCCAAACATGTTAAAAAGTTTCCATTCTTCCTAGTGCTAAATGTATTTTAAACACCCGCTCTGTCTATCAGAAATTAGATTTGTAGGTGTCAACCAAGCCCATGCAGGCCACTAGTTATAGAAATACTGCACATTGCTATTTTGTTTTTCCTTCTGCAGTGGAAAACAGTCTCCAGTGTTTTCCAAGCATTGTTCCATCTCCAGAGCAATGGTATATTTTCTGTGACAGGACCCAAAATGTCCAGTTTTGTGGAGGAAATGGAACTAGCACCTCATACAGTCTCCAAACACTGGAACTAATTTGGATTTCTCTCCTCGTTCATACAGTCAGTCTTCTCTCCCCACCCTGCTACACCTGTTTTCCTTTTCTACTGAAGTCATACAATGAACTGATGACTGAGTATTTTCCTACTCACAATCCTTGCAATTTCTTTCCAAGTCAGGGTACAGTATGATAGCTGCATTTAACTTTGTTTTGATTTTTTTGGCCAAATTCAGAATAGTACCACCTTGTACAAGCTACTGAAGTCAGCGATTATTAGAAAGGCTTTAACTTATTTTCCCAGTTCACTATGAACACTAATTGCCTTGAAAACTTTAATTTCATTCGTAGTATCTGGCAATTTTAACTCTCTTTTTCCTTATTTTGCCTGATTGGTGTCTCTGCCCATTGTGCAGTGATTCTTCACTTCCCAAATAATCTTCAGTGTCATTCAATATGTCCAGCCTGTTGGACATCTACAGCTTCATTAATTTGCTTACCTTATGAGCTCACTCACTTCCCCATATCCTAGTTATCTCCAGGCATCTCACTGCACTCCCACACCTGGGAATTCTCCTATAATTCCCTGTGCCTAGTTATAAACCACCAGGGTATCCTTAAAGAACCTCCCCAGCTCCCTGGCCAGTCTGAAAACCCAAGGTGTCTCCCTTATGCCAAGCAGTGATTTCTCAAAACACAATGCTTTCCTCCTGTGGGCTCTAGTGACAAAATCAATTTGTGCCTGTGCATTCTATTGAAGGTGCTCGAGCCTCTCAGGGGGAGTTTCCCAGCATGGCCAGGAAGCCCCAGAGTGCCTGGAGTTTCACCCAGAAAATGTGACAGGGAACTTAGCAAGAGGGAGTGCTTTGCCCCAGAAGACGTACAAGACAGCCTCTAGAGGGAGTGGGGAAAAAAACCACACCCAACAGTAGTGAAGACACACAATGGCTGAGAAGGAAGATAAACATACAGGGAGGTGACATATCCCAGAGGGTAATGACAGAGGCAGCCTGCTTTAGGCCAAGGTCCTCACTTCTCAGCCTTAACTGCAGGTGTCAACAAATAAGATTTGCTTGCATGTGACAAAAGAACAACAAGACAAAAATCTCGCAAGCCAAAGGCTTTAAGGCTGAATTTGTGTATGGATGGCAGTGAGCTGGGTCAGTGCCCCACACGTTGCTCAGGAGTAAGGTAAGTGCCGAGGATGGGCTGAACACAGCATATGCCACATCTGTTCCTAGCCAAGGGATGGCTGCTGCATCTGTGGTTTTGCCACTGGTTCCTCAGAGCAAACACGTCCAGTACAATATTTCTCTGAGCAGCAGCTGCAAGGGGATCACTTAGAATTGCATAAAGCATTAATCTGAACTCTGAGACAAGTTTGGTACTGCACAGTTGGACGTAAGCCAAAGTGTCCTATGTAGTGAAGGGGAAGGGGGAAGGGAAGAAGAGAAAGAAAGGAAAGAAGAGAGTCCTGTCAGTGGTTTTAAGCTGTCACTTTTTTTTTTTTTTAATGGAAAAATTGTTACAAATGGATTCTTCAACATATGTTATTAATTTCATTGTACTGGCTTCTTTCCAGTTAAGCATCAGTCCTGGTTTCTTTGCTTTCAGTTTTAACTAGCAAAACTCATGAGATCATTAACGAAAATGGACACAAATTTTTTCTTGCACACAAATGTTTTGGAGCAACTGAGTCTTCTGAAGCCTTTTATTTAATAAAACTTCAGCTTCCTTTTTAAAATTTTTTTTTAACAGGGAGATGTGCTCCTCAGCAAAATGTGGTGTTTCTACTATAAACAAAGCAACATATGAAGGACTTCAAACACATTTACTGGTACTGGCAAGAGTAACAAAATCAGAAACTTTAAAATGCTCATAAATGTGAAGTAACATTTCATAAAGCTACACTGCTATTTACTTTGGTCAATATATTATATGTGCAAGAGACCAAAGTGATACTGAAAAATAACAATGAAAGAGACTGTAGTTTGATAAAAATATCTACATATGGAAACGTTGATTGAATGTTATTAATGTTTGATTTGGCTTGCAGAGAACTGCAAAATCCACTTGAAGAGAGAATGCTATTTCATGGATTTCTGTGCAAAGCAGCATCTCCCACATTACGAGAACCACTCTGAGCTTTTAATCCAGCACACACACTTATTGTAGGTGTGGGCAGGGCACACAGGCTCATTTGAAGAAAGAACTGGTTTATTTTGCAAGTGGAAACTGGCATTATTCAGCCCAAGCCATGGAAACAGAGACTTGTAGCAGACATGAAAACAGTAGTCTTACTGGTCACCAGTAAGGGTGCTGGTGGCGCTGTGTTTTTGCACCCCTAATGCCTGCAGTTTCCACACCCTGCCCTCTTCCCAGCCAGCACAGGCCTTTTGTGAGATCCTCTGCAACCACTGCTCCCAGTACCCACTTCCATTACCAAGCTGAAGACTGTGCTTTGTGACCTAACATGTGAGAGGAGAAGAAAAAACTCTCTCAAAATCTTAGTCCTGCTCTGCCTACTGCTTCCTATTTGCCATGTACATGAAGCAGATATTCTTGTGTGGTGGGTCCTGGACAAGACCTGGCAGAGGGAGTCAGCACCAATGTCCAGAGCACTTTACACATTGTACATACTATTCATTATACCTGTAAAGAAACTGTCCTTCAGGAGAGGAGAAAATAAGTTTCGCAACAGCAGGCAAAACCTCCATGTATTATTAGTACATAAGCCAAAATAATTACTAAATAAATAAATTAATAAATGCATCTTCCCAGTCAGCAGAGCTATCAATATACACAGATAACAAGGCTGGAGAAATGCATGCTCTTATTACTTCTATCCTTGTCCTTAATTCCCCTCCTTCTCTCCTATTGTTTAGTACATGATCCTGTTACATCATGTCTAAAATTAGATTGCAGGATCAGACTTTCTTGGGAAATATTTAGCACTACTTCCTTCAGACGAGAACAAGAATTCTACAGGAAAGGCCTTTTTTCCCACTGCTTTTTATGTCTTAGCCTGATCTTGCTGCTGCCAAATCAACAAATGTCTTTCTCTTGGCTTCAAAGAATCTTGGGCTGGGTCATGCAGCCAGAGACCACAACATGGCATACTCATTAGATAAAGGGTCTGCATGTATAAATAGCTGATCTGCCTGCTAGAGCAGATGAAATCATGCTCAGAGATTTCTTTTCTAATTAAAAAATTATGATTCAAGTGGAACCAAAGCCCTTCTCTTATGACTGAGCAGCCCTGCAAATTATACTAGAAAGAGATACAAGAATGCATTTTCCTACTCTAAAGATGCAGAAGCCATGGCAGACAGATAAGGACACGCAGATGTCATCCAATATCCAGGGCTCTGTTACACACAAATGTATGCACAGTTTCCAAGGAAGTTGCTGGCATATAGGTTTAGCCAGATAAAGGCTGCATATCACTACCTTAACTGCCTGTCTCTTCCAACAAACTATTTTTCACAGCTACTCTGTAGTTACATTAAGATGTTTAATTCAGTGGAGAAGGATGAATAAGAAATTAAAGCTGCTGCTTCAAGGGTTTATGCAGCTTATGTTGTACTCCATGGTTTAGTCAGATGGGATGCTGTCCTGTATATTAAGTACCTGTGCTCCACTCATAATTTTAAATGTAAATTTTCCCCTCTCCTCAAATGATTTCTAAGAACAGGTACTATAAAATATAATGGTGCATTTTTAATAGATTCTTATTTTTGCATGATCTGTTCAGTTCCCCATTGCTTTTCGTTTACCACCAGGAATATTGATGGTCCTGAAGGTCCCCCAAAAAGTATATGGCTTCCAGATCCCCTCAGCTGATTAAGACAAGGACAGGCCATTTAACTGCTGCTCCTGAATCTAAAAAAAAAGGTAGTGTTCTTTTCCTTTAGCTTCAATTGTATCAGAATGAAGCTGCAGGTATTTAGGTAAAGGTCTAAATTTATGTTCAAGATTTACCTAAAGTAATTTTAGACTTATGAAAGTTGGCTGGTCACGACTGTGCCTAAATCAGCATTTTAGCTGCAGGCAGCAGCGTGGTTTTGTAGTGGATCTGTGAGCATGCAGTAATGATGCTGGGGGCTGAGCACCAAAACTGCTTCGTTGTCCTGGTCTGCTCCTCTTGCAAGAGGATACTTGGATATATTTTCTTATACTGACACAGCCCAGCTCTTAGCTGGCCAAATCAATCCTCCTTTATGGGCAGTAGAAAGAAATAAGAGGCAAATAATCTGCTTTATCTGAGACAAGGATCTCAGGACAAGATTAATGAAAAGGACCATTAAGCAGCTTAGATGTACACAGTGAACTCTGGTGTCTTGAGTGTGAAGAGAGTCAATCCCTGCCCCACATGCACAATTCTATGTACACTCAGCAAAAGGTGAGGAACTAGCTCCAGACCATGTGGTGCACAGAAGGAGCTTTGGGGCAGCCCTAACATGACAGGAGAAGAAGTGACCTTCAGGGGAACATGTGCCCAGCATCTCATCCTGGGATCCCATGTACAACTCCGATACAAGCTTGGGGCAGGACTGTTGAACTGAATGCAGCTGAGAACAAGAAAGTTGTTCCCAGTTTCTAGCATTGTAAAGGATCTGCCAGTTTCTGATGTCTCCTGCCAACTTTACACTTGTGTGCCTCAGAGGAAGGACTGTGTTGTCTCCAAGTTTGTTACAGCTCTTTATTTTAGACATAAAAAAGGAAAATCTTCAAAGAAACAAACATTTCATTGAATTAAAGACATATAGAATGTATCGGCATCAACAGAAGCTATTTCATTGAAGCTGTATAAAACATACCCTATATGAAAATCATCACAACATACAGAATAAATTTCTGCTTTTCTTTTCCCTTTAAAGTTAACTGCCATGTTTCAAATTGAGAGAAGTAGTTTTATAGTTTTGTTTATCCTATGATTAGTTATGTTCTTTTTGAAAACTTCTACATTATCCATTTTCTGGGGCTTTAAGAACTCACTGTGGCAGTTGCCAAATATGTAAATGTTGCAGTAATTACACTTTCATTGCCCATGAAAAATGGACTTGTAAGAATTAGATGGCTGCAGCTCCTTGGTGCTGAAAGTATTTTTCAAAATCTGGGGAAAGATTTTTTGTTATCCTTTACTGTAGTAGAGGTTAATACACACTCAAAACATTAAAGTTTGATAGAAAAAGTTATGATGTATTTGACTGATTATTTTATCAAAACATTCCTTTTCTGATCTCAAAGGAAGACTGAAGGCAACCAGAAACACATCAATGATTTTGTCATATATCGAAGATTTATTAGATAATATATTTCACAAAGAAAATCTATTTGTCACATATGCTTGACTAATCTACTAAACAGGCATGACTTCAAAGGATACATAGGTGCAATAACACGCTCACACAGAGCAAGTGGCAGGACTGGGATGTAACACTTTCATATTTAAAGAAAGTGGCATAAACATATGCTACAGAAAGGAAAAATATTTACATACATGGCAAAAGGCAAAGTCAAATGAATTTTTATTCTGACTACACATAGCTATATACTGGTTTTTTGCTATAAATTTTTTAATAGATATACTGCTCTTTCAAGATCAAAAGTTTCTGAGGAATGTACTGATTTTAAAAACATTTTATTTCCAAAGTGAATGACAAGATACATGTGCTTTTGAGTTTTGCCACAAAAAGACGGTTTTGATTTTATGCTTTATATATTGGAATAAAAAGATTAAATCTGAAATGAAAGGAATTGGATCCAAGGAAATGTCAATTTTTCCATTCATGGCAGTGAATGGGTGAAGAGAAATCTAGCTAGTTTCAAACTTCCCTAACACTCAGCCTTAGTAAATGTTTTCATACTCCTCCTGCAGACATCCCTGGTTTATTTAGGTCTCCTGGAAAACTTTCATTGACATAGCCTGCTGTAAATGGCAGCCTCGTTTTAATGCTGAAGGCCTGATGCCTGTCCCTGGTGAAAATACCCTGATTCATTTTGCCAGAGTTTTAAAACACAGCTTTTGGATGAGAGCTTGAGCAGATTAAAACATTAATGTGCCTATCTGCCCCAGCTCCTGTGCATGAAGTCTTAAGGCATCAGCTTAGTTTGCTAGGCACAGCATCTCTATGTACTTTTATTTCACTGCTGCTTTATAGCAGGGTATTGTTCTATACAGTTCTCCTTATCTATCCTTTAAAGGGTGTTTATTGTTTGTGGCAAGCAAATAAATAGAATAGAATTAGAAAACTGAAATGTAAAACATATAAACTAATTAAGGAAATCCTATAGTACGGCAGTGGTTAATGGTATGATTAACCACAGCAGCAGCAGCAGCAGCAGCAGCAGCGAAAAAAAGCCCTATTCTTATACAAGAATATATAACAAGAAACAAACTGTTCCAACAATCTTTTTCATAGGTTAATAACCAAAGCTATTAAATATACCATGTGCTAGATAGAGCTGATGGTCAACAACCAAGCAGATTTCATTTGCATGAAGCCTGAAGTGATTTTACGTTGACTGCACAGCATACACGTGCACTCCTAAGGCCCTCTGGCAGGACTACACCACTGGATTTGCCTGGAATGCTGTGGTTTTGCAGTCCAGATGTATATGTTGGTGGTGGTTTGGGTTTTTGGTTTTTGTTTCTCATTTTTTTAATGAATGGGAATCATAGAAAGCAAAATAAATACCATAACTGCATGTAAAAACACCAGTGGGATATTCTAAATTAGGGTAAGATCATTAAAATAAGAACAATATTTCTATGTCCAGTTCTTTTAAATTATTACCTGATTGTTTTCTATCTGAAAATGACTTATCAATGAGATACATCACAAAAATATGTTAATTACCATGAGATCCTGTTCAGTACAATTTAGTCTTGTTGAAAACAGCTAGGTCAGTTCTGTAGTGTTCTGAGTATTAAAAAGACTCATCAACAGGATTGCTCAAAAGTTACTACAGTGCAGCAAAAACTAAAATCAAGCCCAGGGTGAACACATTATTCAGAATTTTATTTTCAACTGAATGTCACACTTGGTAGAACACAAGAATCTGAGTAATAAATGGACCCTTGGGTCACGGTGCCAAATGTTTTTACTTCAGAACATTTCAACCCTCCAAACTTTCCCTCTTGTTCACAAGTGAAGGCACATCAGTAATTCTGACTTAGCTACAACCTTGGCTATGTGAAAACCCATAGATATGTCATGGAAGGTTGTAAAAGTGTTTTCTGCTCCTTCAACTGTTAACATTGCTATTCTTTCTGGTTGTGGTGAGCCCTGCCTTTGCAGATTAGAGATTTCCAAAGAATATTAGTGATGACACTTCCTGGCCTTGCCAGAGGAAGAAAGTCCTGGAAAATTCAAAATGTGTTATTAAGTGCTTTCCAGCTCTGTTTAACACATATCAGGAGTGCAGGTAGCCACCATGCTTTTCACTGAGTTTCAGAATATCTTCAGGTTTGTCTAGCATGGCTCCAGATGGTGCAGACCCCAGCAAGGAGGAGAGCAGCAGTCCATGGGAACAGCATAGCAATTCCACACTGGACCATGATATGGAAAGGCAATATGGTGTACAGAGCTCTTCCCTTTAGCACCTGGAAAGTCTCACTATTTCTTCTTACTATCTGCATTGATTTTCAAAGCCTTTTTGAGCACAATTTCTATACCTGTCTTCCACAAAATAAAATTATTCCTCTGAGGATCCCTCAGGTCCAAGTCCATGAGTAGTCCAGAAGGGTTGTACCACAGGGCACAGAAGGAAACTGCAGTGGGACAAGAGTCCTTGTCAGGATGGGCAGTCATACTTTCCTTCAGAGAAAGGAGCTAGTCAAAGGAGAGAAAAGCTCTTCCTGCTCATAATACATTTTCCGTGACTTTGATGGTGGGGTGCCAGCCCTGCAAGGTATATTTGTAATAAGGCAGTTTCCCTTGCAAGGTAGCAGAAATTTACTTGGGTGACCTAATCAGTCCTTCATCAGTATTTTGAATTCAATCCATTTAACTCCTGAGCCATTTAAATTGCAAAATGGGTGACACTGTCCAGGCTGCCAATTCTATGTGTTGTCAAGTATCACAGGGTTGTTGTTCAAAGGACCTTTGAATGAAAATTATATTTTTCATATGAGACAATAGATTAGGTAATTTGCTTACTTTTTTGTTTGTTTGCTTTTAGGTAAAATTACTAAAATATGTATGCAGTGTAGTTATGTTCAAACCAAAGGTGACACAGGAAGAGTCTCCAACTGGAACCATGATCCTGGAGAAGACATATTTGTATCAGAAAATTTCAGATGTACGACAAAGGAATAAATAAAGCTTCATCTATACAGACACACACACACACACACACACACACACACACACACACACACACACACACACACACACACACACACACACACACACACACACACACACACACACACACTCCCCACCATATAAGTTTCTACCTAGGGAATATACAGAACTGCAAGTGAGCCAGAGGAGAGCAACAAAAGTATGAAGGCAAACATTTTTGAAGGCAAATGGTTTTTGCATCTTCCCACTCTTGTCAACATTTGGGTCTTCTTAAGGTGTAGGACATAGTTTTTATGTAATGCTTCTGTCACTAGGCTCCTATATAGGAGAATGTCTGCAAGTGAGTGACAATGTCAATAAGTTTTGTTGCAATATGAAAATGCAGAGGATCAGATACAATCAAGAAGTTTTGTAACTAATTTTAAAAAATGCAATTCCTGTCAGTCTGATTAAGTTATTCCACAAAATGGGCAGCTTACCCCCTTTCTGACTATACTATTTGTTGCTCACAAGGAGCTTTCACAGTTGGTTTCTAAAGTCTGGAGCAGTAACTATAAAAAATTCCTCTTCTTTTGGTGCTTCACTGCTTTCATGCAGCTGTTGTTTTAGCCTCCTGTACAAATAGGTTTAAAAAATAGTCACTTCTGATAGTATGGGGTTAAAATGTTTCTAAAATTGCGGTAGCTAAAGTAAACCCTAATGACAGGAACGAGCATTGTCTTAGTAGAATGATGTGATCTTACTTATTTGTACCCACCTGTATGTACCTATCTGTACGTACCCATTTTAATGATAGATAATCATACACTAATTATAAGAAAAGAGACAAACTCATGCTTGGGTGAAATCAATACACGAACAATGGAACAATAGCAAGGTAATGATTAACATGTGATTTATACAACCACTATGTAAAGAAAGGGTATAAAATATGTCTGTTTCAGGTCCATGTCAGAGTCAGATTTGGGTTTGTCTGTACCCTGACTCCCAGAGCTGTTTAATAAAAGCACCGGCATATAATCATCCTGTGATTATGTGTTTTTCCACGCTAACACTTCCTTATATATAACTCTTCGTGGCATCTGGAATGACAGGGTGGGCACTTTACAGTAAATGGTGTTTAGAAAGTAATGTTTTGAAAACAAAGAAAGCCACATAGGAAAACACTGACATACAAAACTATACAAAAATGTGGCTTACTTATTTTGATTATTTCCTTTCTTTATGTTTTTGGATGTTTTCACAGAATACATGTGGCCCTCACTTCCAGGCACACAGTATGTAATTTCAGGATTCTCCAAATGGAGAGAATAATCTGAAAAACCGTGCATATAATTAGATATGGAATACTTTTAACAGCTGGAGGGATTTCACACATACAGCCTAATTTACAAAACTTTAGGCTTGGCACTGTTTCAACACTAGCACTGGAAGTAATAATTTTCCTGGCATTTTTTTGGCTCCTGAAATTATTTATGTCTACACATATATCATTTTCAAATCACACACGCAAAAAGAATACTTCTACCTGGTTAGTGATAAATGAGATACTTTAGAAGCAATGTCAGAAAGCAGTCAGAAAAAAAGGCCCATACTTGAAAATTACAGCTAATTTCCTTGTTTATGAAAGGTCTTGTGGAAGTTTCCTGTGTCAATGAAAGTGTTTCAGACGTTTTTTTCTGATACTACAATGGAATCAATTTGTATGAAATTTACAAAGAAAAAATATTATCACATAGCCAACACATCAAACATGGTAGCTAAGAAAGCAGATTTGTCGGGTAGGTGAGGCAGATATAATTTCTGAGGTGAGATCTAGTAGAAAAGAGAATAATAATAACACAAGGAACAGATGATTACACCTATAATTTTCATTTCTTTTATTTACCTTGTTTTAAGAGTAAAATAAAATCTCTGCAGGCTCTGAATTATTCTGTGAACTGCAATCTCAGTCATTCCTGTTTTTATGGATCCTATGCATGACTTCCTTTCACTTTTGAGGCTTCTGAAACTAAAAAAGTCACCTTATTGAAGCATGATAAATAGCAGAGCGGTCCTCTAAAACAGAGAGAAATACAGCTGTCACTAAGACAATATCTTACTGAATTGGGGTACTGATTATTTAGCATCCCATAACTGTTAAGTCTGTATTAGAAGAAAAATATATGTTTAGTTTTTATTAGTCTTCAGATCACTAATAGTGATTAGGAAAAATTTAACTAAGCCAATTACTGTGTGATGGTACCCAAAACAGTGGGTTTTGAAACATATCTTTTCTGGAAAAATATGCCATGTTAAGGTCCTGACAGTGGTGCATGCTTATGTTTTGCATTACATACATAAGGAGGTCCAAATGATTTTTACATAAAGATGCAAATGTCTTCTCTCTCTGCAGCCAGTGAAAGGGGAAGAATTTCACATCCTCCTCCTAAGGTTTGCAGAATAGGTTCATGACTTCTAGGTTACAGAGAGTCTCATATTGAAGGCTGTGAAATGTGCTTGAAAGCAGGGACTTCTTGTGTTGTGATGCAGGTATACAGTTGTGTGCTCAGGATCAGTCTTGTGGAAGTAAGCGACTCCGTGCATGAATCAATGCATTTACAGCGATTCTTTTTTCCTTTGGTTTTTGGGTTTTTGTTTGTTTTTGTTTGGTTTTTTTACCTAATTTCCCACCTGCCTTACACTGGCTGGTATTTGGATGTAACTGGTAACTCACACTGGCTGCTATTTGGAGGAAGAGAGGCTTGCTTCCTCCATCCATTAAAGTCTAGCTTTAAGCCTGCAGGACTCAGACTTACCAAACATATCAATAACAGGCAAGGACTTGGAGATTCACACGCCTACAGCAAGGAACCAGGATTGCTGGTCATGGAATGTCACATGGCAAGTAACCATCCCATGGTGAAACTTCTGTCTTCACCAAGCCTGGCAGTGAGCAACTGAGATGATTGGCATGTCTTCAGCAGTGCTCCAGGATGGACATTGCCTGAGAGGATTTTTATCCTTTAAGAAGTCTTCTTAAACTTTCATCTATGATGAAGTTTCACTAAGCTGAACAAAATATATTTTTCCTCCAAAGGCACAAACATATTTCTGTTCTTCCCTTCATTCCATCTCTCTGGAAACAACTTTTAAATTTTGCAAGACTGAATGCCATAATGGTAAAAAAACCCAAACCACCAAACTATCCCAGTACTCTCATTTGTACTGCCAAAGCACCTACCATTAATCACCACGAGGGCTTAGCCTAAATTCCTTTTAATTACAGCAACAAACTTGGGCTGTGTTCAGTAATACCTCAACTAGACAGGAAGGAAGACATAAGAACAAGTTCCTCAAGGATCCATGTGTTTAATATATAGCGTGAATAGAATTGCATCTTAACACTGTGGCGTGTTTCAAAAAAGAACAAACAATTTGGGTAGTCTGAAGGGAGTTGTCTTTGAATATATATTGACAACAGGACAATGCTATTGCTGGAGAACAGCAACCATGAAAAAAATCCATAAAGGTATTTGGTAAAATAAAAAAAAAATTAGTAATTTGGTAAAATAGATACAGGGATGAGAATTTTGTTTGTTCATACGAAGTTATGAAGAAATAATAAAAAAAATTAAGGCAAATATTTATGTCTCGATGCCTGTCATATTTGGATGATTGAAACATTCATGCATCTGATTCAAAATCCTCTAAGTCCACCAGTCTGTCCTCAGCCTCTGGATCACATGTATAAAATCAAACATAGAGAAATCTTTGCCACTTTGGATTGCAAGTAGCTACACTTCCTGTTCCACCCCGTATCTTACAGCTTTAAGCTCTTTCCATGGGCCTTCCCAGACATCATCTTAAAATGACACTTCTATCAAATCCAACAAGGTTGAAAAGGAGTCTCCAAGGCCTGCTATGAGACCTAGAAGTCAGGGGTCCCCTCATCTGTGTTCCCCCTAGTATCTGCCACCCCAGGTACCCATCCCAATCATTCCTCTGAGTGCTTGGAATGGAAAATCAGGCCAACTTCGTTCAGTTTTCCCACTGCCCAGCATGGACAACCTTGTAAACCCTACTTTTCCCTTTCTGTTTTATTTTAGCACCTGTGAGCAGGGAGGTGAAATACAGAGATTCATGTGCCAAACAAAGGATGTCAGCTGGCAATTGTCTCTACTAAGGAGGCAACATCAGGAGCTGATGAGATCAAATGCTGTGAGGAAGTATGGTTCTAGTATTAATAAACACCTGTCTGGTATTACTGTACCTGCTGGACTTCTCCCAACAAGATAATCAATCACCTAAACCTGTCAAAACAACCTCCTAAGCCCTATTCCTGTATGCACTGGAAGGTTGGACTGAATCTGTTCCAAAACCTGTGCTGGAGACCCTGCAAACTCCAGATATGGGCTTTTGTGTCAAGGAAAACTGGCAGTTCCTGTCCCTCCCTGTAATCTGGATCCAGTAGGAAGTACACCAGTGGATGTAAGGCTGTTGGGGCAGAGCTGCAGCCCTTCTGGGGAGCAGGGCAGGAGGCCAGGGAGGTGTCTGGCACCAGGTGCTGGAAGGGCTCCTGTCATTTGCATACATTATGGTCTGAGCTGGCCAGAGTGCTAAAACACTGGAAATATAATCGAGACACTCCAGTTCCTTGGGAAAACTCAGTGGGATTACTTTAAACACATTATTTTGCAGGGTCAGGGCCTGGCTTGGCCACCTAGTCCATCTGGTATAAAGAGGTGACTCCCTTGATCTGGCTGCAGTCCCCGTGCTAATCCAGTGCTTCCAAAACATGATGCCCTCCTGCTTTTATCTTGCTGTGCGGACAAACCCCAATCGAGTTACATAAATAATACTGGCCCATTAGAAGCAATCCAGCCATTAAAGCTCTTGATTCAGAGTTTAAGCCTGAGATCAGGATGAGGCTTAATGCATGTGGAGCAGAGATTATCCCACATCTGCCAACGGTGGTACACCGGCACCTGCTGAGCACCTGTCAGGGGCCACGGTCACACTCAGCCCACAGATCCAATGCAACAATTCCTGTACTCTCTTCTCTTGCTCAAGTGGCAGGACATCATCAGGTATGTATTTATAAGATAGCTTGGCCCCTAATTGCATGGCATGCATGGCAGCCCAGCTGAAGACGGTAAGTTAGCAAAAGTAAGTGTGCCTGGCTCCTGCAGCCCACATGCAGGACTGGGGCTGCCGGGGGTGCAAAGCTGGGTCCAGCTGTGCTGCACAACTATGCACATCTGTGCAAGGGTGTATGCTCACAGTGTAAACAGGCTTTTGCACTTGCCTGATGTGCAGTCATTATCTCTGAGAAACGGCATGAATGGGCACCTGCAGATGTTGAAACTAGCAAAGGATGTAGGTTAAGATCGAAGGAGAAAATTCCCACTTTTTCACTAGATCTCAGACTTTATCCATTATCTCCATACTGCCTGTCCCACTCAAATGAATGCCCTGTTAGCCTTTCCTCCTTCAGCTGCACATAGGAGTAGTGCAGTAGCACCGTGGCAGAATATTTATTAACACAGAACCAGTGTCCTTCATCTCCCCATGCATGCTGAGCATTTTGGTTTCACTTGCACATGCAATTTTCTAGGCTTCTTTCTGCAGATTTAAGGCCACAAGAACTAGCTCTCCTTCATCTTCCATATAGTAGTCTGAACTTATTGTAATAACATAGCTGTGATCTTCAGCAACTGCAACAGAATATTGTCTTGAGATCAATTTCCTTTTTCAATAAAGTCCTGATTTTGCCTCAGCATTTATGAAGTGGTGGGAGGCCGTTATCCATTGAAATTATCTCTTTCATATACTATACCATAAAAATATGGCCCTCTATATGCAGTGTTATAAAGGTATTTGTCTGTCTGACTGACTTTAACCACCCAAGAAGAGTAATAAGTTCAGTAATCCTCTGGAAATGTGTAGCCTGGAGTGTGTTAGTGCAGCTAGTATTCAGTGCACTCTCCAAAAACAAATCACAAAACCAATTAGGTTTATGCATTCACAATCCTTGATTGATACAGCTTTGACATAAATCACAGAGTTAGAAAAACACACTGCTGGATTAGCAAACCACATTGTAACAGTGTGGCTTGCAATGTCATTTTGCTGAGATATTTATGATACCAACACAATCAATGTCAGTCTTAAGCAAGTTACTTTTGTTACAGGGTGATACGAATAGACATGCACCTAAATATTTCGTGTGTGCAAAACCAGTGCAGCCAGGTTATAACTTGGAAAGATATCTCGGGACAGATTCTTGGACTGGTGTCAGCTAGCCCAGTAACCTCTAAAGTTTCACTTGAAGAAAGAACAGTTACCAGCGTGCCATAGGAATATTCTGGTGCCAGTAATGGAGGAATGGAGAAAAAGGTGTCCTTGAAGTGTATGGTCTCACAGAAATGGTGTCAGATGCAGAGGCTGGTGAAAGTCCTGTCAGACTCCACAGTATATAACCAGACTCATTTGAAGTTTGCCCATGGCCCACATCACTCTATGGTCAACCCAGCATCTGGGGCACTGTTCATCAGGAAGCATTTCTGTACAGCACTGTGTCAATTCCTCACACTGCAACTTGTGTTCCCTCCACTCCAATATCTTTATTGTATCCTTGCATCTCTACAGAAGTGTACAGACAGCAAGGATGCAGACTGAAGGCCTTTCTGCACCCACTATTAAATATAATTATGGCAAATTGGAGTGTGTAAATTATTATTAAGGACACCATACCGAGAGAATGAACATTAACAAAGATATGGAGTGATGGAGTAGATGTCTTTCAAAATAATACTGCTACAGCTTGTGTCAACCCAAGCAGCAGAGTTTCATGTTAATCATCTTAATGTGGTGAAAGGATAGCAGGAACGAGGGGAGCAGATGCACTGTGTGCTGGTTTCATAGTTTGGCAATTACATTAGAACATTTTAGTTCTCAAGCTGATCAAAGAAATCAGAGAGCTAATGCTGACTGAGTCATCAATTGTCCAGCAGTCAGAAGGCTATTGTATCAGTGGGTTGCTACTTTCAATTTTGTTTGCTTGAATAAAAGTTTTATAGGAGGATAAAATGTCATTGATGGAGTAAATTATCAGAATAAAAATCACAAGCGGATACTTAGAAGTTACCTGGGTGAATAAGCAGGATATGATGCCAATCCATCTGAAGCCACGTCATCTCGTTTATACATTGTCTTTAAAACTGTCCAGATGGTTTGCAGTTCCCAACAAACATGTCCTCTATTTAAGACAAATCACAGCTTTTGACTCCTGGTTTTTAGAGCAAATAAATAGATGTCTGCTTTGAGGGTGATGTAGACAGGGACTATGTGAGATAAGAGATTGGCCGTGTTTCCAGCATTGTGGACTTCATCCAGAGAAGGAAAGATTATCACTACTAATCCAGCATGGGACTTTAAGATGGTCTGACAGCTGAAGCAGAAAAAATTTGATCCAAACTCAAAATGCTAAAGGGAGATAACTAACATGGCCCAGCTCTAACAGTGCCTGAGCAGGGGTTCTGCTGGAGACAGCCTTTTCAAGTCTATGCTAAACTATTCTTTCCCCAGAATTTATGCTTTACCAGCAGGAAATGAAAATTTGGAATTTGGCCAGTAGTTTGAGATAAACAATGCAGTTTCCTCCCTTTCTTTTGCTTCTGCCAGAGTAAAAAAACCCTAGGAAGGGGAAGGATCTTAGCAGTAATATTTATTACTTAATCAAATCTTTCGGATTTGTATGTTTTGAGGCCAGCCCCACAGCCAGTATAAATAAACATAGCTCCCTCAGCATTGCATTGTTTTGTTCTGCTTTGCTTTGTTCTGCTGCTGATCCAGTTCAGCAAGAATAGGTGAAGAATAAAAGTAGAGACTCCTGATTGCCAGGAATAGAAGAAAATTAAGGTTAAATATTCTGGGCAAATAGAAAGAGTTGCTTATGAAGTTTATGTACTTTCTGAGCACTTGCTTGTTATAGAAGAAGCCTTGCAGGTCATAGTTTAGAAACTGAGAAGCTGCAGCATGGGATTAATTGATCTATGACTGTATTTCAGGGAGTAGATTATCAATAGGTTTATTTAGAAAACAAACTGACATTCACATATTTCACTCATTCCACTGAATCTGCATAGAACAAGGGAACTGCAGCCCTCTCAGCTACTTTTACTGCCCTGGCTTTACTACCCTGGTTAGGAATCTGATGACTGTAACATGTCAGTGTAATAAAAATGAGCACTTCTTTCTTCCTGAAGGAGATATTGTTAATATGATTGGGTAGACTCAAGATTTTTGTCTCTGGACAGCTCTATGGTGTGAAAATTATCTGATTTGTAATAGATGTGAGCAGCTGAACTGTGCATGCCCTGTATGGTTCCTGAACACCAGCACACTACTAGAGGAGGTGCTCCATCTTCATTCTCCACACACAGATGTGCCTGAGTTTGTATTAAGAGAGCAGTTCAAATTAGAATGAAATACAGACATTTCCCATAATGTGACACAGTCAGAAAGATCCTCCAAAACAGTTTTGATCTCCCTTTTTTTTGTAAAGGACATTCTAGCAGGACATTCTTATCTTAATGACAATCCTCAGAGTAATTTAATCTATATCAGTAGTGTCACCTCAGGAACTGTGAAGTAGCTTTCAAATTCTGTGGAGACTCAGGCTATGAGTCCCTCAGAAAAACGGACCTGGCAGTTTTCCAAAGAGCTGCAAATGTATCTGGCTCCACAACCAGTGCTTTTTGTGGCTCAGGCCATGAAGGACTAGATCTCATGATCCATGAGATCTCATGATCTCATGATCCACACGATGACCCTGAGCTGCCCCTGCATATGGGCCCTGACTGGTGTTTAGCATCCCATGGACCAAAAGGGGATGGTAACATTCTCCATCCTGAAGAAGGCGTGTGAAGCTAAGCAAGGGTTCTGTGCAGGTTGTACTCACTGTGATATTCTTCACAGCCATTGCCCAAGAACTGTACTAGAAATAAATCTTGTGTGCAAACACTGCTACAAAGTCCTGCTTTGTCCATTGCTACTATACTGAAATGTTTTCTCTGGACCTTTGATGGGAAAGATTTCCCATTTTATTCACTATCTTCGAACCAATCTGGTCTGTGGTCAGATATGCCTTAGATCAGGTTCATAAAGTTTACTTGGTTCTTTCAGAACTTGAAGAGATACTATTACTGTGCACTCACAACAGGCATCTCTACAAATACCTTGCTGTCTATAAAATAACAAGTTCCCATTTGCCTGCTCATGTAAAGGAAAGGTGCAGATGAAAACATATTGCAATCAGTCCTCCAGGTTTGACTACCAATGGCTGGTGCTTAGGGGGAAGAAAGTAAATAAATTAAACAATTGATCCTGAGGACATAAACTTTCATTGAGGGGCACTGCAGTGACCAGATGTAGGAACTTCACTGCTAGAGGAAGAATAAATTTCAGATAGGCTTTTATTACACATGAGGCAAACGGCTTTGCTTTCTCTGTTTAACACAAATACACAAAGCTTGCCTTTGAACCACAATCCTACCACTCTCTTGGCAGCAATATTAAAGAGGTCTCCTTGTTTTGTTGGATATTAATATCAGGCTGCACTCTGAAATGTGATTTTAAAAATAGAAAGTTAGTTGTTGCTGGGAAATTTTAATTGAGCCTGATTAAAGGAAGCAACAAAATATATTGACTACTAAACCTCACTTCTTGTTTTAAGTGTGACCTATAATGGACTCCCCCAAAATCCTTATGTGGTCCCTCTAAGCATTCCAGGTTTTTCATTTGAAATTCATTAAATGTTTGTGTGTCTGATTTTTGGGGGGGTTTCTAAAAAGTTTTATAGTCACAGCTGCACTAGTTATGGATAGGTTTATAGTGTCTTGCCCATCAACCAGCCCACATGTCCAATCCAGTTTGTTTGATACCCTAACTTTCACAAGTATTCAGCAGTTCTGGAGGTGTTCTTATAAAGCTGCCAGTAAATGTACCAGCTGGACTCATTTATGTACATGAGCAGCCTCATTCCGGCTGCCTTACAAAGAGCCAGTGGCAGTAAATCTGTGTTCAGTCCATATATGTACTTTAGAATTTTTTTTACACTTCTGAAAAGAAAATAATAAAGTATTTCTAAGCTTTCTAGTAAGTTATATGCGGTCTTCAGAAGAACTTGAATATTCCATGGTGAAAAAACAACCTTCTGAGAGTCCCTTTTTCTTTGCAGTAAATTCTTTATGCTGTGCAATTAAAGCTGTTAGAAAAGTCTGCTCTCTTAGAAGCACACTGATGGATGGCATTTTTGTAGAAATTCATATGAACAAATTGCTCATTATTTCCTTTTGTGATTGTTGCAGGTGCAACATGAATAAAGGACTTCTTGAAGACTGCAAACACCTTCCTCACATTGCTCAGGGAGGTTTAGTGGTAAACAAGGCGGGTTTAAAAAGTTCAGATGAGTGGCAGAATGAGAAGATGCAGACGAGCCATCATGCAACTGAAATTTCAATAAAAGATAGCACAGGTGAAAGAACTTCCAAAGAAAGGAAGAAAAACAAAAAAAAGAAATAATAATAATAAATGTTTTTTTCATCATCTCCAGATTTAGTCTGAGATACATTCTCAGCATAATGACAGAGGATATCAAGAAAGTATATCACTTCTCCTTGACCACACTGGATGACCTGCCAGTATCATGCTCCTCAGAAAATACTTCCTCTTCTCCCTCTTTTTCCATCATTTTTCTTGATCTGCTCACAGCTCTCCTGTTCTGTGTGTGAATATCTCAGTGCTGACATCAGTTACTGCAAGGTTTTATTACTATTTAGCAGTAGAGATTGCACTCAATGCTATCTGTGAGGCTTCCGGCTGTGATGAAATTTACCTCAGCACTTCTAGTAAGAGCAAGGTTCCCATGATTTCTATTTCTTTAGATTGACCAGAGCTTTTAGCGAACCATTGAGAGTTTTTACCAAAGTTAATTTTCAAAATAATTCTCTGATAGCATGTCTGCTGAACAGAATTTATAGCTTCAGGGCAACAGTGGACTTTCCTGCTGTGTGTTTTACAATAAAACACTTTACAGCATGTATGTCTCCTTTACTAACTTACAGACTGGTCTCTGTACCTTTTCCTATGACATAAGCTTCAGAGTGGAACACAGCTATCATCTTACCAGGACAAATATCATGGCTATCTTTCTCCAGCCATAGTACTATTGCAATAAAGAGATATTAATATGCATTATCAGTATCTGTGCTTTACTGCAGTCCTTGGACGTTTTTCCTGTTGGACAGTGCACCTTTTCTTCTTCCTCTCTAGCCTAGAACTGGTTTTAATGGCTAGCACTGACTAAAAATAAAATTATTACAACCTCTCTTTTGCAGTGGTACACTGCAAAATATAAGGATCATTAAGTAAAGGAACTCAGAATTTCCTAAAGCAACCTAATACTTACTTCTGTTTGGGGATGTGTTTTTGATATTGTTAAAATATATGTTCTGCAAGCATCTCCCTTGTATTCTGGAAGCCCTTTCCAATGCTGCAAATTTCATAGCAATTAACAGTTGCAGGGAGCAGTCAAAAGACAATGCTGTCATACAGTCATGAGTCGTTCCTAACACTACAGCTTGTGAGTCATGGAAATTCATGCTCTAGGAAGCTTGGAGCCAAGCTGACCTGAGGGCACAGAGGCAGCCAGCTAAGCTGCCAGCAAGGTGATCTGAGTCAGTGGCTACAGAGCCTACAGAGGCCCAGGTATCTACACTGATGTTTATGCCTCATGGCTCCAGTCATCCAGTTGCCTTCTGTTCATTGCTTGCATGTCCAGGGGCACAGTTTTCCCCCCAGCTTTCCGAAGGAAAGCAAACCATGATTTTCATTTTTAAATAGCACCAGTCAGTCTGTATCAGCCCAAATTCTTTTTACCTGGTCACTTCATTAAAAGGAAGGAGAGGTGACAGAAGGTTGTTTCTCTGTGTCAATGTTTCATTTCCTCCCAGCAAGAGAAATGACTTGGCAACTGGTTTCACATTGTGGAGAATTCACAGCCTACACAGTTCAAAACCACTTCCAGCATTACTACTGACCAATGGTTATTTACTACAGAGAAAAATCAATAGATTCTCATTCTGTCTAGCTGGTTTTAAGATTAACCTCCTTTTGTTTGTCTTTGTGCCAAATTGAAGAGATTTTGCCTGAGGTGTGGAGCTAAACATTTCGTATCTTCTTACTAGTGCCAGTTGTTTGTGGACTAGATAGATTATTGTGGGAAAATGCAATACAAACTTTATGTGTATGATATTAAAGGGGTAATGTCTAGGCAGAGATTGGGCCTCTAGACTTGTGTCTACTACAGTGATAGAAAAATGAAATCTCTCAGTAAAGCCTTCCTAGAAAACCTCATAAGTATTAATGGCTTTATTTACAGCACTAATATTTTAAGCATAACATAACTGTGTCAGCCATTTAGAATAGCAAATGAGTCAGGACCTGATGCATGACTCCTACAAGCAAAGTCTTGTTGGTGTTTTGGGGCAGGGGAGGTCTTCTTTTGAACAAAAATACCTCTTAATCTGTTTATATCATTATCAGAAAGGTCATCAACTATGTTAAGTACTGATACCTTATTCCTAGTTTAACTGCAAATTCTAAATGTGTATGTGATGTGCAGATTAGCTGCTGAAGAGCAGCCAGGAGTGGCAGGTGAACATGGCAGGGGATATTAGAAGTGACTGAATTTTGGAAATGGTATGGGTTTCTTAAAATAGACCAACTACATGAGTCATAAAGAGATCTCAGGGAAACTCTAACTCCTACTGTTAGATAGTGAAAGGCTATTCCCAAGGCTGAATTTAGAAAATAGCAAGGTTGTGAGTATTGAAAAAAGTCAGTGGAATAGGCTGTCAGTGTGTTTAGACCTTTTACACTGCTGTGCTTTATAAGAGTGTATGAAAATACTTGTGTAGATACAGTAAAACACATAGTATTGATTCACGTGCCTCATGTTTGGGAGAACAAATCCTGAACCGCCGAAGAAACTACCCTCTATTTCAACAGTTTTGTTTTGTGTGGAAGTATGGACATTGAAAAAAGCTGATATTTGAGGAACCCAAAAAATGCTTTAAGCACATACTTATATTTTGGAAATGTTGCAAGAACATAACAGGAAGCTGCCTATCCAGAGGCCAAGTCTTACAAAAGAAAAACTAAAAATATTTACAAAAGACTAATATGAATAAAATTACCTCAATATGACTAAGATGCAAGAGGCAACTTTCTCTAAGGTCAGCATGACCTTTATTTAAATGTCTGTGTAGTAAAATCCATGGCCGATATTTTCAGGAGGAGATATTGGTTTGGGGTCTAGTCAGAGCATGACCTTGGTACCCAAAGTTTATCATTGCAGCATGTGGCATCCAAAATCAGCAACTGCATTTGAATCTTGTTCATATTCTTTGTTCACAAAATTCATTGCAACATAGATGCTGCTAGATTGTAGTCCTGTTCATCATTATTACTGACTTGCTAACATTTCTCTCTGTAATGGATCTAAGATTTATTAGCATGACATAACCTGGAAAACATTCTAACTTTTTTTCTTCTCTTGGCAAGAAAATGCTCCCATTCTGGGATGAAAAGATAACACAAATGAAACCAGTTAAGTATCATTACATTTGCTAATCTGAAGTGAGAGATTAATGCTGAACTCTGGACTAGTTCTTAAAAATGCAGCTTTTTACTCCATTTTCAGAACAATATCTGCAACTGCTGAGGTGTGGAGAGAGGGAAAGGATCAACACTGATTTTCCAGTCTCCTTTATGAAATATAGGTAGTACTGCCATGTTTGGCAGCTTAACAATTTAAAGATCTGCATGTCACTACATCTTTTCCACTGTCACTTTGTTAATATGAGAGTACAAGAAATCAAGACAGGGTTTATTTATTATTTCATATTCTTTGTAGTAAGAAAAGCCTTTGATTTTAATTTTCTATTTACAAATGTAAATCTAAATGTGAGGAAAAGGGGTCCTCCTCTCCCTGCTGAGCAAGGGAGCAGCGAAATACATTGAGCCAGCTCTTTGTCACATGCTCATTACTACTGGGACTAGCCAGGTACTGAGCCCAGTGGTTGGCAAACTGATGAGATCAAGGCTAGTCCATGAGTGTTTGCTCATATGCTACTCTTCATCCTCACTGTCCAGAATATCCACCAGACTTTTCTGATGCAGAGGGTTCCATTTCAAAGGCACTCTTTGGATGTAGCATTCTCCCCGTGCCCTGCTCTTTGTGAAAGATGGGCTGTCTGGGCTCAGAGCTGCAGATGACACTCCCACCTGCAGCCTTGCATTGTCAGTGCCTGAATTAGGCTATGAGACAAAGACATCATCACACAATTGCCCATCGCTGACTCGAGGTCTTGGGTACCCCTAAACCTGGGAACAGGAATTGCAAGGACAGACCGGAAAGTTAATGAAATTCTTGTGGCTTGCCAGCCTCACCCCAAATCAGCTCTCACAGTACAAGCACTGAGGTGAATGAATTTATATATCACAAGCCAAAAATAACCCCAAACCAGAACAGTCCTTTGGCTTCGAAACACAGGTACAGAGGTAAGAAAGAGCAACCAGTATTGCTACTGAAACTTCAGCTCAGAACCAGTGGGCACTTCCTGAAAATGCCATTTCTCAATTGGCTTAAAATGATCAAAGTGTATTTTGCTGCTGGAAAGGGTGTTACTGCTATTTTGCCTGCCTCTGACCACATTCTTCCATAGCTTCCATGCAAGTCTTTCTTCAAGTTTTTCCATGTGAGACTGCACTGAGTTTTAACATCTCTAATTCTCAGTCATGTCTTTGAAGATTCATAATTTAGATATTTAATCAAAATTACTATTTTTAATGCTTCATCCCATGAGTTACCTACTGTCTTCCATCTAATCTTCAGGAGACTAATACATTGAAGAATATTAACATGATAGAGACATTAACTAGTAAGAATAAACAAAATGTACCAGCTACAGTCTAACATTCAACTCAGCATAAGGTAAAGTTTTTATTCACTGTGAAGAAAATGCTCTCTGTTGTCTGGGTTCCAGCTTGAACACATAAATTTCTACATGCCTAAAATCATATATTTAGGTCAGAAGGGACCTCTGCTAATCTGGCCTAATCTCTTTCTAAAAAAGAACTGTGTTAAAAGTTGTCCTGCTCTGCATCCAGCCCTATGTCCAGCCCTGTGTCCAGCCCTGTTCTGAGTATCTCCAAAAACAGTCTTCACAGCCTCTCTGGGCACCTGTCCCAGTGCCTGGACACCCTCATGGTGATATTTATTCTTGCTTTCATCTAATATCCCTTGCTGCAGCTTGTGCCCATTGCCTCTTGACCTTGCAGTGGCGCTTTTCTGAGAACAGTCTGGATTCATCTCCATACTGCCCTTCAGGTAACTCCAGACAGCATTTACAGCCCTGAGCCTTCTCCAGGCTAGACTGCCTCAGGTCCTCACCCTCTCGTCATACATTGTGTGCCACAATTCCCTGATCACACCTGTGATCAGCTGCAAACATATGAAAAAGTACCAGATGGTTTGTAGCTAGGTCTTGAATGACACAGTAGACAAATAGCCTTGGATGCAGGTGGAGCACTGTCAGACAGAGGGACATGTGATAATGCAAAGGATAGAGTGCTTCAGAACATGTTTCCCCAGTTCTTTTGTCTTCTGCTAACATGATGCCTGTGCCCTTTGCTGTTGTCAGCCCCTCTCCACAGCAGCTCACAATGGCAGGAATAGATTTGTGCATGTGCTCATGGAAGAAGCATCTTTTGAGAAATCTGGGGGGCATTGTGTCAGATACAAATGTGAATTTGGGCAGAATGAGATGGAATAGACACGGAACCACTGGCAGTCTAAAGGTTTTGCTGTGAGCAAGCTGTGATCTCCTGGTGCCCTCTCTACAACCTCATTTAACCCCGCTGGAACATTAAATATTATAGAACTGGAAAATCCTGAACATCCTCATAAGTGTTTTGCCTTTAACTTGTTGGTGAGTCTGATTTGATTAATTTTCACATAAGGCCAGGTCTGCCTTATATGAGGAGCTAATATGATAACTAAACCTGTGTTTTCAGCACAAGGGTGCAAATATATTTTTCATTGTTCCTTCCAAGGCCCCCACACTGTACAAGAGACATTTAGCATCAGCGATCCAGTGGGTTCACTGGTAATGGTCATGGCTATGGATAAAAGACTTGTTGGCAAATGATACTCTGTCAGCCACTGTTATGTCATATCCAATATCTTACATTAAGGAGGCTTTAGGAGAAATAATAATAATTTTGAGGGGAAAAAAATTAATTCAAGTGGAGGTTTGGCAAAAATAAATGTTTTATCAGGAACAGCCCTTGCCAAACATAACATTTTCTCAGGAGCAAATCTTGGCAAAATGAATGTTTTATCAGGAGCAGAAGTTTTGAAAAAGTAACATTTTATCAGAACTGGGGCCTTAACAGAAAATGCCTTTTTATCAGGCATGAGGACCATGGCAATTTAAGGAGAAAAGCTTGCTGAAAGTGGAGTTTTATCAGGAGTTTTGCTTGAGGAAAATAGTTTTGCATGAAGGGTAGGAACTTTCCAGAAATAATGTTTTTTTAGGGGGAGAGGATGGATGGAAATAGCATTTTATCAAAAAGAAAGGGGGAGGTATGGATTTAGTGAAAGTGGTGTGCTAACAGCTTTTACCCACCAATATGGGAAGCCTTGCTCCTGGAAAAACATTATTTGCACACTGAGTACTTGCCCTAGCTAAAATGCTGGTTTTGACAAGCTGTGCTGCTGCTAAAATGTTATTTTTGGCAAGCTCAGCTCTCAAAAAGATGTTTTTGAAAACTCTCTTCAGAGAGATGTGCAAATTAACTATAATACCTGTAGCAGAGCCAGGTACCTCTGTGAGCCAGCTTTTCATCTGTTTCTTAGTTCTCCGTGGCCTCTCTTCTGCATTTTGCTTTATGGTGATGATGTTGATGCACAACACTTTGGATCCTGAAACACCATTCTGCTTCCAAATGTAGGCCTCCTTCATTATTTTGTTTCCCTCAGCTGCTCACTGACTCAGAGTGGTTGACTCTTCTCCAAGAGTGTGTTATGCACCCTTTCCCAGCGGATTTCTCTCCCCACACCTGGAAGGCTGCTTGTGCCTCATTTCTAACTCCTCTAGCCAGCATTTGACACCACTGGGGTTGAGATGTCCCTCGGTGCAATGAGGAACCCAGTGGGAAGGTCTCCATTGTCTCTTTTTCAGGTCTCAGAGGCCAATCACAAGAGACTGAATCTTTTTCAAAGTGCACTCTCGCAAAAAGGGGCATGAGAGAGGAAGAAAGTGACAGGTCGAGTCACTTAATACAGGTCCATATCTCATCATATCTCAGTCATGCTGTATAATACATTCATCTGCTTCCCTGTGGAATTTTGGGCAGGTACCTAAGTCAAGAGTCTCCCATATGTGTTATCTGTGGGTAAAACCATTCTGAAGGAACTGGGACCACTCATCCATGTAGTACTACAGCCTCCTAACAATTTGCTGTTTGAATATAAAAGATGAGATGGAGAGCATCAATCACTATGACTGGATGGATAGGATTCTCTGTGGGCATTGCTAGAATTTGCAGGGCATCACCAGAATCACTCACTGTTTATTTACAATGTTACTGAGCACCAATGGGAAGTCACAAGAAAGGCTGACTCAATAGCTATTTTTAAGAAAGGTGACAGGTGAGAGCTAGTTATCACAGGCCACTCTTTCCCAACCTTCCAGGTACTGTAAGATACTTCCAGCAGGAATTAAATGTCTGACTTTGTTGAGAAGGGAACTGATTTCAACTTGAGCTCTTCTTTTAAGGCTGTGAGAGAAACCATCCTGTAATGAACTGGTGAATAAAAACAAACAAGCATTTGTGATGATGTATATTAAGTACTGCACTTAAAATGGATATGGGGCATGGAAAGCACATGAAAAACCCACAGATCTGACCAAGAGGTCTGTGGTTTTCTTACTGTCATAAGGAATAATGTCCTCCAACGTTTTGTCATTTTCCCAGTGCACATTGGCCTTCAGTCCAGGTCCTACTGAAGCATTTCCTCATAAAAGTATTTTAAATTAATATTATTGCATTGTAGTGGTTGTGATTCATTGCAGCTGAAGTCCCTGTTCTATGAGAGACTTATTATTTGCACTATATTCCCCTGATTGTTGAGTTACTGATGATTTGTCACTATCCCCCAGTAAAGTATTTTGCTGGTTTATGCTTTGAACTCTACGTGTGAGAGGGCTGGGATTGCCTTTTAATGCAAGAGACTCAGGTAAAATCTGGCAGATCTATGTAGCTAGATCAAGGTCTAGGCTTTTAGAAGAAAGCCTAGATATTTGAATTCATCTTTTGTGACTATCAACAGCAACTGGCAGAGATATTATCCACAAGGCAGGGTGAAGTGGATAATATCTCCTCTTGGTACTAAGTAGCAGGAAAACCTGGGGAGTTGGTGGGTTATTGGCTGATTAAGAGGGGTTTGGGAAAACTGCATGTGGATCTCTGACTATTGCATTTCACTTCAGGTTTAAATGAATCTCATACTCCAAAAAAATTCTTACCCAAATACATTGACTAAATTTTGTTTTCAACTTGAAACTCTAGGAAACCATTTTCATGGAAATCTATTTGTATATGGTTTCAACCAGAAGGAATAAATGCTTTCCAGTTCATTGGACATTTTGCCCAGATGACGTTAACCCAGATTTACAGCTGTGACATTTCTGCATGCCTGACCTTGCTGGGAGGATTGACTTGGCTCTCCAAGGCACCTCATTCATGCCCTACAAATCCCACTGTAGTATAGCGTTCCCATAAGGGCTCTCTTGCACAGCTGGGACATTCTCTGCTTGCATTATACAGGTATAAGGTGGCTCTGAAGCAAAGTGCCCTGCCATTTTCAGTTTCAACTCACTCCAAGCTAGAGTATCCCTAGAGTACACACTGCTCCTCTCCTTGGCTCTGCTCACAGCAGCGCTTACTCTGCACTGCCCTTAAACAGGCAAGAGAGTGACAGGTGCAGCATCCAGAGGACATCTGTCCTGGATATTTTCTGCTGAGTTTTTTTGTTATTAAAAAATACTTATTAGTAACATTGAGCTGTCGATGTTTCCTTTTTATTTGATTTCCAAAAGATGATTTGTAATATGGTGAGTGTGATCTAGCCTGTTGAGAGTGGTGAGGGCTATTTGTTTCAGCTTACACAAATGCTTTGCTAGAGCAGAACCAAGGTTGGACTGCTTAACCAACAAAAACAAATAAACAAACAAACAAATTATATTCTATGCATTAATCTAATCCCAGTGACAAGTGGTTTCTATCTGAGATTGTTCACAGGGCTTGTTCCTTGTGTAGAATCTTCCTGTGCATCCTGATCTGCAGTCCTATCATAGTCTTCCAGGACACACTGTGACAGAAGGACCTACAATTCCTTAGACCTCCCCACCATGAATGACTCTCAGGCCGATGCCATGTGTTTATTATAGTAAGCTATGTCATTGACCCCAGGGGGACAAGAGCTTGGCTCCTGGCTATTGAAATTACCCCTGATCTCTGTCTAAATAGCTCTGTATTTACAGCTAGCCAGAATATTTTAGCAGCCGTGGTACAACTGAAGGGAGAACTCCTAGTAGCATTTAAAGAAAAAATGTGATTTCTATTTTTGAGAACAGCAACAGATCTGCAGCAACAGTCTCCCCCTCAAACCTTGTATTTCTCAAACACTTAGTATTGTAATAGCCTGCAATGCAAACATTACATAAAGTTTTCTTCCCCTCCCTCAGTCAGGTCTCTTTTGTCTTCTCAATTCATGCCTTGTTTTCACTACCTACATTTCTATCTCTGAAGGCAATTGCAATGATACATTTAAATAGCTGATAGAGATCTTAAAGTGTAGTCTGTAGCTTCAGCAAACTCACTTCTCCCTCTTTGGTAAATGCTACTTTATGTCTGGGGTTTTGGTGTAGTTTTTTGGTTTGTTGTTTTTGTTGTTTTGGTGGTTGGGGAGGTTGTGTTTTATTGATGGTGATTTGGTTTTGTGCTTTTTTTGTTGTTTTTGGTTTGAGCTTTTTTTAAGGAGCTTTAATAAGGAGCCAGGAAACACCTTCGAGAAGTGGCCTGCCATTCTTTGAGAAAGTTCAAGAAGTTTTCAGGCCTAGGATCTACCAGACTGGACTGTTGCACAGTGTTTCTGTGATAACCAGAGCATGATGTTTAGTAGAAAATATAGATCTCAGCAATACATACGTATAAGTACATTTTTTTTCATGTGCAAAGCTCAGCTCATGGACTGGATGATGTTTTCCCTTGAGCCCACTGCAGGCAGAGAATTTGATGATCCTACTCCACAGTCCCGCCTCTCCATCCTGAGTGGCAGCCTCACTGCACTGGGTACAGAAAGGATGGCATTTTCCCCTCCTCCTTTGAATTTGCCTCTCTCTGGGGCTTTAAGTGAGACCATTAGTGTTATTGAACTGAGCATTTGGCAGTTTATATATGATAAAGGGGTTATTACACAGTGATCCCTGTATGTTTAGGTCAGCTGTGGCAATCAATCAATGGACACTTTGCCTTTGACAGCACATGCTCCCATAAAAAAATTCTCTGGCAGAGCCCTGTTAGCTAGTAATGACAGAGTAACCTCTGTCAAGTAATATACTTGATAAATTTTGCATGTGCTGTTGACTGACAGAAACCCTGGCTTCCTGTCTGACCAGCACACACAGGCTTCAAAGAGCACAGAAACCTCTTTCTTCTCCCCAAAAGGAGTGCCTAAAATCCATATGGATAGAGTCAGGCCTTCCTCTGAGTGGGGAATAAAACAATGCTGCACAAGGGAGAGATGCTTTTATGCCTTTACGAAGCTAAACTTGCTCTTTCCCCTTTCCTTGCCTTTTCCTGTCATTCACAATTACCAGAGACTTGCCGGCTTCACACACTTGGCCGTGCACAACGCCCTCCTGTGTGAGTGGTGCAGGCAGAAGGGATAAGTCTCTCCGATCTCTATCTCTGGGCTCTGGCTGCTCGGCTGCCCTTTGTTTAGTCTGGGTGGAGGCAGTAATTGTCTGCAGCTGCGTCTCCTGCTTCCTCGCTCGCCTTGCAGAGCTCGGCAGCCACAGCCGCAATGGGTCCGTGCAGGCGGCCCGGGCTTTCTGAGCTCGCTGATGCTCGCCAGCACGATGGTTCAGCCCAGCAGTGGACAGCCAGCCCCAGTGGCTGGGGCTGCCCCGGCAAGACCAGCTTGCTGCTGCTGTCAGTGCAGGTGCCCTAGGCGTGCATGGCTGCGGGAAGGCTCCTCCACCAAGCAGACCTCCATCGACACCTGTCCTGTTGCAGGGTGAAAATGCCTGCTGGGCTCTCATCTTGCAATGCCCTGGCCATGTACAGAGAGGCACAAGGAGATTTCTAGCCAGCCACTTCACTGGTGTCTTCCCTCCATCATGTCCAGGCCATTAGAGCATAGAAGGCTTCAAACTTGCATCTTTCATCTGCTTCTTCAATACTAGTTTGCATTTCACCATAGATACCAATGGCTGGTTTTAGTGGGTTGTGAAAAATTAAATTTCCTTGTGAGAAAGCAGAGCTCACATGAAAGAGTCTTAAACCCATTTGCTACTTCACTAATCATATGTATCTGTTTGTTTTGGACAGAAGAGGTTTTCATCATTTGCATCCACAGGAGCACAATCTGATTATATGGGATTAAGCCTGACAGCTTAATCTTAAATGGATCCATACATAAAGAACATCAAGTTATGTGATCACAGCTCCTGCACTTGGCTGTGAAAGGCAGACCCATGAGGGAGGAGCTCACAGCAGCATCCCACTGTCACTTCCCATATGGACTAATTTCGGTGTAATTTAAAGGGTTTCCAATGCTCACTTGTCAACAGGTGTTCTTTAGGGTATACCAATCAAAACAACCCTGTTTATGGAAAATGCTTTTTAAAACCAACATGTAGGCTGCAATAATAATGGCACAGCTTCTCAGCAATTGCAACGTCACTCAGTGAAAGCTGGCAAGAATGAGAAAATATGAACCTAGACCCCAAGTGCATATGTACTTGTATTTAAACCATTGCATTTAGGAAATGCATTTTAGAAAAAAAAATTGCATTTAGATTAGCATTTTCTGCCTTTAAAATACTCCTCTAGTTTCCGTATAGATATCTACTAAGAGCAGTGAGTATTCCTGTGGGACTACCAAAGCCAAATGTGTACTGAAATAGAGTCTGAAAGACTGCCTAAACATGAATTTTCTATGTCTGTATTTTCAATTTGCTGTGAATATACTTTAGGCTTTCAAGCAAAATGCAAAATGATGACACAGGCAGTTAAATAATACTCATCATCCATCTGTCATTAATTAGGTAAACGACCACTGCAGAACTTATGGTATAATAAATCTTCAAAATGCATTCCTGCTTTCTTTCTCTCCAACCTAGACTTGGAAACCATATCAGAGATGTTGCACAGAGAGATTTTAATTATGAACAGAAAAGAGTATCTCCACAATTAATCAGCATAATGACAAGTGCTAAACTTTGGAAATGTAAACAATACAGCAATTCAAACCAGCCTTGAAACTTCTGAGACTCAGAAGATTTAAAGACGACTGTTTCTTCTGGTGGGATACAGAAATCTTGATGTGATAATTTCATGTGGTGAAGTGTGTGGTTGAACAGAAATAATGCTTCATTTATTCACAATGGGAAACATAATTTCCAGTTAGAAAATTTTAAAATTATTTCAGAAATATGTTTCAGGAATACATTCATAATCAGTTCAGAAGTAATTTCTGGTGGAGACAGATTTCTGAAAAGACCCATTTCAATCATTTTCCTGCCACGTAAAGAGTTCAATATGTATATATGATGAGTAATTAGCTACATTCCATATGAGTATTCATTTTGTGGAGCTTAAAATAGTGAGGAAGGATTGCTGTAGGTGGACTTAAACTTTCCTTTAAAATACAGAGGTGGGGATAAAATTCTGGCTTTTTACTAAAGAGTATAAACAGAATGAATATTTCATCCCCTGTAATTAAAAGTTCACTGTTGAGTATGCTCTTATTCTCTCCCCTACTGCATCTAAAATCTTACCAAAAAAAAAAGTTAAATTCACTATCAAAATAGTCTTAAGGAACATTTTGAGAGAACTATAAGCTGTTCTTCCCCATCTTCCATCTACAAATGTGGTTGGAATACAGTTTTAAGCAGGATGAAGGATTAAACAAACAAAAAAATAATGAAAAGTGAAAATATACACACTCTGTAAAAGCATGGTTAAATATATTTTGCTTTGTATAAACTTCACCCAGTCTACATGGGTTTTAACATATTTCCATGGCTTTAAATAAGAAAACATCTTAATGCACAGCCCATGGGAAACCCAAGCTTGATTAGTTTTACCTTTTAGTACAGCCTGCAGAGTGTAAAACACAGCACATCAGAATTGAATTTGTCATCTCCAGACCTCACAAGAATTTTAGGAACTAAATGGTTAGGAAGCATCCTGGTACTTCTCTTTGCTTTAATCATAGTAGAAGTTTCAATTTAAACATTCAGGAAATCTCTCTTATTTAAAGCAATCAACTTGTTGCTAATAGGGTCTGGCTTTACTGTGTTTAATTTTTTGGCATCATGCAAAACTTGATTGGTTACAACCAGTGCGTGAACAGGTCCTCTCCCTCCCCCTTCTCCCTGGAAAATGTAAAATATCCCCAGATCTTTGCTGCATCATTAGCAGCCCTCTGCATCCTGGTATCAAACCAATGAGATATTAGTGCAAAACCTCAATGAAAAATGCACATAATAACTAATATAGCCAAGGAAAACCTTGTTGTCTAATGGCTCTCCTACATCTTTCAGCTGCAACAACTTAGAACCCATTTTTTTGTCCAGTTGTTTAACTTTCTTGATGGTTATTTTGAGTGTGCCTCTTCTCATCTGTTTAGCTGTATATATCCACAACACTTTTCTAAGATTGCAGCATACTCTGGATGAAAGAAGAAAGCAGACACCTCCCCTTCTTCTTTGAGCTATGGTGCTCAGAGAAAGAATCTTTGGTAAACAAAGAGCTGGCTACCAGGTCTAAGATTTTAAGATAAGCACAAACAATTGACCACAAAATAAGTTGTAACTCCCAGTTAAAGACAATTGGTTGGCTGGACCATAAGTAGAATTTAATATGCCACTTCCATGTTTACATCTTCTAATAAAGTGTCTACAGTCAAATCTCACATGGAAACCACAGAATTTTAGGAATCCAGAGAAGTGATGCCTTGGATCAGTCTCCTCCAACTCTGAATTTCATTTACAAGACCTAGGTCTGTGTATATGAGTCCTTAATAGCTTGGATGAGCTCATGCCAGAAGAGTCCACATTCAGAGTCAGGGAAGGATGCCCTCAGCCAGACAGGTCTGAAGAACACCAATCAGCAAAACAAGTTTGAGCTATCTTCCTGGCATATTTTGCCACAGGACAGGGCAAAAGGTAGTGCTACAACACACAGCTATTTCTGAAAGTGCAAAGTCAGATTGCCCACCAACTTTTGTGTGCAACTGTTTGGAGAGGAAAATTCAAAGTCTCACACAGGAAACCACTGAGCTGAAGACAACCAAACTATGACAAATTCATCATTCTTCTTTCCTTCATGTCACTTTTATTTTTAACAAGAATAGGGATGTTTAAAGTTTGGGGTTTTTTCTGCCAACATCCACCCTGTGTGGAATCCCACAGAGAGAAAGAGAGTGATAATCAGACAGCTCTGCTGCTCACAGTGACCACATTATGCTTCTATGACACTTCTTCCTTGCTTAGTCTCACTCATGTGGAAAGTTCAGGCAACTTTTTCTTTTTCTGGAGTAGGGAGGGATAATGAAACAGTTTATTTTGTGTCAAAATATTTGTCTGTTTTCCACTCATTTTCTATGTTTTAATCTGACTTTCCTGATGCTGTCTAGGTAGTTGGAAAGATAGTCTCACAAGGTAGGAAAGATGGTGGAGAAGAGGTTAGCTTAGAAGTATGCTAGTTTTAGGAAGAATACTGCATCAATTTTATACAATTAACACTCATTAGAAGTGGTACTTAAATGCTTGAGTACCTAGTGTTTACAGATAAGGATTTCACTGGGTGATGTACCAATAAAAAATGCAACCGTTTTCAGATTCATATGCAGTTTCTGTATTTGCAAAGTTCAGAAAGACTCAGACTTGTTCCATTCTCATTTGTGAGCATACTTGCATCAGAAAGCTTAACAAGTAATAATGCTGAAATACCCATCAGAAAGAAATTACTCCATCTTTCTAAATATGTATGGACACTTTTGAGACCAAATTGACTCCACTAAGTTGTCGCAGTTCCCAAAAGTATTTCTAATATAGATATTTTTAATAGTGTATTTTCTTATATTTTTCCTCAACTTCATCCAGATGTCTAGATCCAAATACAAAACCTAGGACCAGAAACATGGAAACTATTTGTCCAACTCTTTGAAATACTTAAACTTACATATTTATCTCTGAAAGCTATGAAAACTCTCTTCTGCAGGTAGTAAAACTCTCACCTTTTAGCTGTACTGGGATTGTTACAAATGCTGCAACTTATAAATGAGTCAACATAATTAAAGTCATCGTAACAAAATATCCATAAAATGGTAAATATTGTTGATTTGTGTGAATGGTGAGATTGTACTCCTATATTCCTATATCAGGAACCACATTCATATTTACTGCTTAGGTTTATTTCTTTGGAATTACTATCCTAGTCTAAGACTGAACCATCCTTGACACTGCTTTGAACAAGGATTCTGTGCATATCTGATCACAACTCAAAATCTGATGTGAAATAGCCAGAATGGCCATTTGGCTTGTGCTGAGGAGTTGATGTTTCCTGGTCTGAAACTGTACTGCATTTCTCACCTTGCCACCAGTGACTCTGCAGACCAGTGTTGCATATAAAGTCCAAAATCAAGAACAAGATGAATTCAGGTTCCTGTTTGCAAGAGGCTTAGCCTCAAATTCTGCTTTCAGCAATTTGGTAGCTTGTTATCCTGAATCAGCAGGGTTTGGCCTTTATTTCATATATGCAGTCATGTCAAATTGAAAGGTATGAATCTGACATAAAAAAATAAATCCAAGCAGAGATTATAGACAGGATATGCATAATATGAGGAATTAAACCTTTATGGAATGAAGATTTGCAGTGTGGTGTTTCTATGAAGAAATATATCCATATTAAATAACTTGAGCTTTAGAAAAACCTTGAGTCTTAATGAAAGCTAAAAAAACCCTCACGTTGTAAAGATGGAAATCTCTCAACACAAAGGCCTATGAGGTCAAATTCCAATACTTCCAATAATTATTGTATAAATGTGGATTAAAGTCTTTGAAATCAACGGACTTGCTTTATTGGCACGACTGTGGAAAAAAATTTGCCCACTGAATAAACAATGTTAATAAACATCTATCTAGGCAATTTTAAGATAAAAGAAAGCTCTAAGACATTAGATGCAATCTCTTATAATGATTAATACATGAGAAGATTTATAGGTCCAAACTTCTGGCTCAGATATTATATTTGGATTATAGAATAAGAAATTTATTGCCAATACCCAAACTTTCAGAGAACTTTTTTAAAGATGCATAGAGAATAGTAAATAATATTTTTAAATTGTTTTGTCTTATTGATCTTTGCTGTATTGAAAAAGTTGTTTCACACATTAAATAGGCAATAAGCAAGACATGATACAGAACATTTTCAATCTACAGTAATCCCGAAAGGAATGTCCAAGTTGAGGGAAAGCTGAAAAAGGGTTACCACAGAAAAGAGGTATATTAAAAAGGTCATAACTGAACTATGTTATGTCATTGGAAGGCCTACTGTAATACTTTTAGATATTTTCAGCCTTCTAAAGGTTTCCTTAAATATTTATACAAATAAATGTATTTATTTACTGTGAGTTATGTGGTTACTACAATTAAAACAAAAATACAAAAATTCATTTTAAACACAAAATAGACTAAAATATTTTGAGCAATAATTTTTGTCATTTTCATTTAACCATTTAGAATAACAGCAGTTTTTTCCAACTGTACATGGCTGAATGTATTTGCTTGCTAAAAGAAGAGGTAGATTAGAAATTCTTAAGTAACTTAGTAGACTTGTAACTTAAGTAGCTAAGTAGACCTGTGGAGTCTATTTCTCTACGTATCATATCCTGTTAGAATTAAATTTAAAAATACCCTAAAAAATATACTTTTCTCTTTCTTTCAGATCTGTTTTTTCATTTAGTTCCAGCCTGTTGTGTCACACTTAAAGCAAATTTTCATAGACCTTGTTTAAGTTAATTTGCCTTGCAGAATTTTCCACTGGCTTCAGGTTGTAGCACTCAACACCTCCAAAATGCAGGCTCTGAGGGTCTTGTCTGAATTAAGTCATCTTCAACAGTCAGGCATGCAAATTCCCTCGTACAAAAACAGAGGCTTTAAAATTGATTAAGTTAATGAGAAGAATCATCGTCAGTGACTGAGCTACTCAATTCTCTTAAGTGCCAGTAACCGTAAAAGAGGTCCTGAAATCCCAGGATACCAGAGTGAAGGATTTCTGTAGGGAGCTGTAGACCTTCNGATCTAGAGGACAAATCCAGAAAGGGCTGTGTCCTGAACCTCTGGGGATGGTAATTCCACAAACACTCAAGTTCCTTAAAGGTGTCTTTTCTGACATTGCTTTGGCCATGAGATCTGAGCTATATGGTTTTCTCTACATGTTGAACTCAGAAAGCAAAGAATCCAAAAGATGGGGGTGCCTGAAGAATTTGGGTCATATTTCTCTGAACACCACCTTTGCCCAAGAGGTCTGTATACCAATAATTCACTTTGTAGTAAGACAATATTTATTAAGGTCAAAATAACGCTGGAAAAAAATATAAATCTTTCTCATAGGGAAGAATAACGTCAAGCGAGGGAATAAATATAAACTGACACATAAATTACAATCACAATATATGTATAAAATCAGCAATACAATATGATTTATGAGTACAGCCTGTGATCCAAGATGCTGGTAGGTCCAACAAGCACATATAATTATAATAAAGCCAGGTTTTCCAGAGTGGCCTATTTGGAAAACATATGTTATTATTAGGTTGCTAGTGCATTTACTGGATGTAAATCAATCTCTTCACACTATGTGCTGACAATGGTAGCTCTGGACATGACAAAATTTTATGATTTCAGAGCATCAGCACTCCCACCTGCAGTCTTCATTTATTATTTGTTTGGGATTTTGACTGAGACAGCTCCCCAGAATGGTAAAGTTTTGCTGCCTCACTGTGGTCTTCCCCTTATTACATAGCCTTTTCCTTTAGACCTCGCTCTATTAATTCCTGCTGTTTTGCCTGTCATTAACTTTCCTTCTATATCAGACAAAATCACAGTCAGGTTCAAAAGACATTTACTCCTTTTTTCATTACTGACCAGAGAGCTTACAAAGCTGTTAGCTGACAATGAAGCACATAGCCCTGCTGTTTTACTACAATGAGACCTGGAGTCCAAGGAGGGGTTGGACGCGGCTTTGACCAGCCTGATTATGTGGAAGGTGTCCCTGTGCATGGCTGAGGGGTGCTGGAACTGGATGATCTTTAAGGTCCTTAGAGCCCAAACCAGTCTGTGATTCTATAGAATCTATATTCTGTATTAGACTTGAGAATGGCTTTGAGGAAGCCCTGTGCCAACTGTCATCCAAGGCAATGATGCAAATTATTCCTAAGAGGTTTTCTTTCAGCAGGGCACACTCAGCAAGGACTGAAGTTCTGACAATCCATTTTGCCATGATAAATGTCCTTGGCTTGCCTGAGTCATGAAGTTTTGGCAGGGGGGTAGTGCTAAGGTATGGGAACTGTGTGGACATCTCTTTGTGTCTCATTTTTATAGGTTGGTTTTGCAGGCAAAGCACAAAAGACATCAGTTAGAGGGATGAAGCAATTTAGCCACCATTGACTTCAATCTCATCTGTACTAGAGGTTTCTTAAATTGCTCTGAATTCTTGCCCAGTGCCTGCAAGTGAAACAGCTCTGTGTACAGTTCAGGGGATCAGTCATGTCACCAGTGTCACTCCAGTGTGACACAGTGGGCAAATGAGATAAGAGAGCCTGCAGTGACGTCCAGGTAGGGATGAACGGGAGGAAGCTCTTCGGCTTGTGCTCCTGATTCCCAGTGAGTTCATTCATTCAAGCTGGAAAAGAAAGAAATTAGAAAGGTCAGCTGGTATTACTATTTTCTTTATTGTCCCATGTCTCTGGAGTTGTGTTATTGTCTTCATGTGTGATGGTGAATGAACTCAGTAAATTACTTATGTCATGCCTTAATTAGTGCTGCCAAAGGAGGCTAATCTAATTAAATTACAAGATAAAGACATAAAGGGGACACATCCTTCTCTAATTCAGAACAGTTATGAATTTCATTAGTAAGTTTTAGAATGGTTTCCAATTCTGTGCTTTCATTTTGAATTTCTGGACAATATCAAAAGCCAACTATAAAAGCCATTTTCTCATCCAAATAGACCCTCATCTCAGCTTCCAACAGCTCATCGAAAGATCCCATAATTTCCTCCCCAAAAAATTAAGGTCTTACTATAGAAAACATTCTTTGCCCTCCTTGTGTCCCCATAATCCCCTCACTGCCTGCTCTGTTGCTGTATCTCCCTGTACCTGGACCAGCTAAGCCGGGCAGGACAAACTGCAGCAGCTTGCCTTTGGGAGGCTTGATAAGTGATCTGTGGACTTCATCTGCTTTGTTTTGATCCTTTTAATTTCATTAGAGACTGTAGTGGATCTCCATCTTATTATTTTAGGAAAAAGGAGTTGCTTTTTTAGTATTTCATCCAAAGTTTCACCAGTGAAATATGTGAAAACAGTAAATGAAGCTGTAGACTGAGCAAAGTGATAAAGAAAACCCTTACGTGACCTGAAAAAACTTCCTTTTCTCCCCCACTCCACCTTTTTTCTTGTTTCATCAAATAAAACAATTTCTTTCTTTCTTCCTTGTTCCCACTTGAGAGTGCTTTTGATTATTTTCCTAAGGACAGCTGTTTGTCATGCTCTGAAATTTGCAGTTGGACTTAAGCAGCTTACCCTGCAGAATGAAATGTAAAGTGAGGATATTTTCAGTACATGACAAGTATTTTATATACTGTGATTTTGGTGGGAGGTTATTTTTTTGAAACAGTTCATAAAGTGACTGTATTGTGACTGGAAATTATTTCTAGAAGTCAACTACTAGGTAATTTCTCCCTCCTGCTCTCATTTATATTTTCTTTATAAGTTTAGTGAAATTAATACTGCTGAAATAACATATTTTTGGCTTCACTAATAGGAACATAAGAATAAATTAACTGAAGGTCAGTGAAGTTTCACTGTGTTACCCATGGTTCTGTCAATCTTTATAGTCTTTGGGTTTCTTTTAATTTCATTGTGGATATTGTGATTTTCTTTACCTTGTATTTAAATCTTTCAGCAACAGTAGTACAAAACTTTGAGTTCACTCTGAAGAAAGCACATCTTGTTTCCATCTTTCTTTTCCGTTCTAATGATGATGATCTCACTCCTTTTCTGTAGCTGAAAATCACATTTGTGACTACCAATCAGTCACAGGCTTTAGGCCAAGTGTCACTCACATCTTCAGCCTTCTACGCTACTAATGATCCCTAAAATCCCCCTGGGGTTACAATATTTACACCTTCACAACTGGATAGCTAAGGAAAACCAAAGCAGGCAAAGCCTGCTAAATTATTTTGGCATTTAAACTACTTTCCTGCACTGCGAGTGCAGGCGGATCAGTTCCACTCAGGAGAAAGTTAGTCAGTAATGAAGTCGTCAGTCTCATGTCAGTGCAATGCACTTACCTGTCAAAATGTTGTCTGGTGTCTCTTGCTCCTCTCTCTTTTCCGTTGCCACTGCTCCTTCGTGTCTTCCAGTCTCCTTTCCACTCTGACAGTCAGAGCAGCTCAAGGTACAGGCTGCTTCAGAGACTCCAGCTCTGCTACCGAGAGATATAATATCTTCCATCACCCCACACATTGAACTGGATGAGTAAAGACATGATCAGACAGCAAAGAGAGGAAAGGGAAAAACTCTTGGAAAGTTTGTGCATCTGAGAAGGACTTGTATACTATCCATAATTCTGATTTAGGTGAGACCTGATCTAGAGCAGGCATAGCCTTCTATTATATTTTGTAATGCACAAAGGCACAGAGGGAACTATCACTACCAACACAATCTTAACTTTTTTTTTTTATTTGGAGCAAAGAAAAGCAACACATTTGCATGTGACTTTACCTAAGCCTCTGCTAGAGAATTCTAAGGAGCTCATTAAAATTAACACAGGAAAACAGAAAATAGAGTGCCAAGATTTTTTTAAAAATAGGAGGAATCTTAACTAAAGGAATTTTTGGTCACTCTGGAGTCATTTAATAGGAGCAAAAACAATTCTGTTTGGTAATTTTTAGACTTGGAGAGTTACTGTGCTTTGGGAGATGGGAAGCAAAAGAAATTACAAAATCATGTGCTTAAAATTATGTTAAAATAAGTGAGCAAGTCTTGAAATGAGAGAGACTCACTTTCTACCTGCCATTGCCATTGTGACTGCCTAGAGATTCCCTTCAGAGAAGGAAACAAAATCCACATGGTGGCTAACCATAGCAAAAAACCAAAACAATACAAAAAATTAACACAGACAGATATTTTGCTATTTCCATTATATCATTAAATCAATTTAGAGCTGCTGCAACCCCCTTTGCCCAGGGAAGAATGTATTTCTCTGCAAGTCTTTTTTCCTAGCTTTATTAAACTGTGAATACAAGAATCATGCATGACCTGCAAAGGATATAAGGTCAGCTGGGTTACATCACTTTTGGTATGTGAACCAGCTGTCAAAAATGCAATAACAGTACACTCTGGGAGATTATGGGGCTGGAGAACCCTCACATAAGCAAAGCACAGAGAGTGATTTTTCAGGGAGGCGAGCGCTGTCATCGACATCGGAGAGCGAAGCAACTAAATTCCTTCAGTGGCTTTTGAAAACATACCTTGTAGCAGCCAGATACATGCAGCCTTCTTAATTGAGTCTTTGCATTTTAAAATGTCAGCTTCTGTAGGAAATTTTTGACACTTTCAGCTTGGTAAGTAACTGAGCCCTGGTACACAAATTCTCAGGGCTTTTCAGGCCATACTAAGCACTGTCTCTAAAATATTCAGAAGTCTTACTACTTCTGCCACTCTAATACTGTAACACACACAGCCAACATCTCACTGCTAGTTTACCAAAATTTGTGACAATTTGTGATGCATTTGCAAACTATTTTAGAGCATCATACAAACCCCATGTAACTAAATTAAGAAAATTCCTCCTTAACATTTCAGTGTAGTAATAACCATTAAAATAATTATAGCAGAGTGGAGAGTTCAATGAAAATTAGGTGTGAAAATAGATAGCAGATGCATTAATTAGGCCAGAACCAGAAAAGCTTTTAGGGTCTTGTCACTGTCTGATCATATAATGTCAACCATTCATCTTCACTGAGGGGAGTGCTCCACATTGGTGCTGGAGCTTCAAGATGACTTTCAGAATTCTGTGTAAGTCTTTGCAATTTGATTTTTGTTACACATTAGCCATTGTTTTAGAATGGGTTGTGTTACTTATGCCCTAACTCATCCATTTGAAATGGGGCTTCAATTTCTAATTTGCAATCTGCTTCACCAAGCTGTTGTTTTCTGACTCTCTTCTTGCAAATACAGCAACAGTAAAGACACTGAACAGCATCCCTTGAAGTGTTATGCAATCTCTATTAAAATCCTGATCCTTAGAGCAGTGCATTTTCTGTACACACACACACACATATCTCACTAGCAGCTGTTCCTAACTACATTGAAGTCCCTTATTTTCAGGTTTTTCCAACTGCTTTCCCATGCCTTTCTTTTATTCCATATTGACAACCATGTCACATAAAAGCGTTGTCAGATTAACTTCTAATGGCTTTGAAATGTGTCATAAGAGTGAAAAAAGAAAATATTTCAAGAGACTGGCTTGTTTCTTATGTTAGTCTGGTATTTTTGGCAAAAAAAGTTATGAAAAAAATTGACCATGAATATTTGAATTTTTGTTGTGTGAATGACAAAATACAAACCTCTCCAAGAAGCACACAATTTTTGAAAAAATTATTTCTGCTACAAAATGGAGATGTAAGACTGCATGTAGGTAGAGGCATGTAGGAAGAACTAAATTTTTATCAAGAAAAATCTTTATCAGAGTATTCAGTTTAGAATCTGCAAAAATCAATAAATGTTTATAATGAAAAAGCAAGATTGATTTGAGAAACTCAAGATAGTTTCACCACAGAACATTGCAGATTTTTTTCCACACAAACTGGATTATACTTCTCTTATTTTTGTCTTATTCTTTCTGTTTGTTCTCTCTTCCATTATCACAATATCTCCACTTTCTTTAGTGTCACTTTCTCAGCATTTGCAATATAGTATCATGTCCCCTTGTTAATCATCACCCAGACATAAAATACTAGTAATATTTTAGGAGTGTCCAAAGATTCTCACTGTAGGAATACTTCCAGCTTCTTTCACCAAGAAAAAATCTTCAGGCTTTAACTCTGGGTTTGGCTTCCAAATCCTCTTGCCTTGTCACAGCTTCCAGAAGTGCAAATACCTACTGTACATATTTCAGTATTTCAGTAGTGCAAATACCTCTTGTAAATACCACCATCATTATTCATAATGATAAAAGACTGAACTCTTTAAATAGAGATGTTTCAGACTGGCCTCCAAATTACATGTATCTGACTACATTTTTCTGCAGAAAATAAATTCAAGGAAATACATGAGATTTTTTGTACACTGACAAGTTTAGTGTCCAATTATGAGACTGCATTTGGCCAAAATATTGGGAAAAAATACAGTATGTTCAAGCCCTGAAAAGTTTTTTGCACAGTATTTTTATTTTCTGAATTCCCCCAATATTTAAAACAACAATCAAGGAAGAAGAAGAAAAAAGATTGCATTATCCTGGAAATGATACAGAGGTGAGCTGAAGAAAACTTTTAAGGTTTCTTATCTAAGTAATGTGAGACAAACAGCTGAGATACAGTCCCCAAGCTCCCAGTGGAGGACTGATCTAGTAACCATGTATAAATCTCTTGCAACTGAGTGCCTCAGCAGCAGGAATGTGTTGATCTTCAAAGTTCCTGTAGGGAAGAGGACTATTACTGGGCCTTTTTACAGAAGGGATGGTGGCTCCTGGTTCACAAACTCTGCCAGTGATGGAAAAGCATCAGTCCTTCCCACAACATCATTGCCCTTCTCTGTGCACCAGCAGAAGTGTTCATGCCCCCATCACACAAATCCTGAAATGGAGATGTTCCTGTGTTAAAAAATGAAATATTTTCTTCTTTTATGGAGGGGAAGACAGCTAAAACAGATCTAGCACTTGCATGCCCTGCCTTGTGTGCTGGTGTAGCACCTCTGCTGCCTGAATTACTGCTTTTGGTGGCAGCTCTGGACCTCTTTAGCACAGAAAATCCTGTGCTAAATCCTGTGTAAGACTCCAATGTGCTTTGTGCAAAGATGACTCTGGTAAAGCAAGGAAGCTGCAGCTGCAGGTCCTGAACTTCAGGCAGTAACTAATGGCTACATTAGCCTTCCTTTCGGTGCTGAGCTGGGAATTACCCTAACTTAAAGTATAAGTTTCTAGAGCTACAAAGCATCCAGCGGTAGCCAGCAAAAATTTATTAAGTGCATAAGTAATATGAGTAATCTTATTAACATCCTTCCAGGACTAACTCTCATATTACTGAATTTACTGTATGCCAATAATATTTAAACAAAGATCTTTAGCTGATCCGTCTTTTATTTTGTTTGTAAAAATAAATTTTTTAAAAAAAAAACAACAAAACCAATAACAAATAGAAACCCCCAAAGGACAAAGGGGAAAATAGAGCCCGTTATAGGAATTGTCACTGGAATAGTTTTAAAATAATTGAATGTGTAGCTGCAAGTATAGCCTACAATGTAAAGTAGCAGCAGGTATAATATTTCTTCTCTCTAGGGAAGATAGAAGGGTGGGCTGGAATAAAAGCAGTATATACCTGCCAGTACTTTGTTGGCACATATATATACAGAAACATCTTTTCCATCTTATCCTGAAACGGTGGGCATTTGGGAAGACTGACTTGACCATATAACAGCCCCCTGTAACTATATGTCTTCAGAGTGGAGTTATTTTTTGACTCTTATTTCAGCTCTACATTTTACTCCATTCATCATGCCCACACACAGACCCTGATGCTGTCAGTTTCTGAAGGATGATGAAGTTGGAAAGAGAAGTTAGAGACAGCATTTCACCTTCATTCAGTGTTCTCATTTTCCCTGTTTACTGGTGAGGACCTAGCTCACAGGAACAGAGGTTTTTCAGAACCAGATAGACCTCCCAAAGGCATGACATTTGTTCCTTGGTTGTTGGCAAGTGACCTTAAGCTAGAGGAGCCCTCTCCAAGGCTATGACATGGTCATTACTACCCACTCGTTGCTACAGATCCAGATAATGTCATTGATTATTTAATTATTATTTAATTGATAATTTCCTTGACATTATTATGGTTAGATGATGTAACTCAACTATTCAAAGGTGCTCAGGGCCTGTGATGAAATGACTTAGATGCAAGATACCTCCATGTACTGCAGAGAGAAAGGACGAGGTGAGATGCTCTGTGAAGGCCAACAGAAATACCCAAGGGAACGCCAAGCTAATGAGGATTCATTAGCCCAAAATAGCTTGGCAGTCTGGCTCCTTGCACCTCATCTCAGTAAAAGCTGGTGCTCAAAGCTGAGGGTCAATATACAGCCTGACTCTGCAGCGAAGACAGGCTTAATGGGGCTATTACATTTTCCACATAAGGGAAATCCACCACTATTTATATCCAGCTTAGTGCTTCGGATTCAGGCAGAATACTTCTGAAACTACATCCATCCAATATTAATAGCATCTGTCTCGCAGATTAACTATCACATTGTGTTTTTATTTAAACATCATCACTGAGCAATCACTCACTAAATTATTTAAAGGAAACAACAAAAAATTGTTTTAAGGTCACAAGAAGGATGTCAGTGAGCCAGTATTACTAAGGATTTTAAAACCTGGCAGATTTCATTTTAAGGAAGTGTAATAATGCCTTTCTTTGGCATATGTAATTCTATATTTTATATTTATGAAGATGGACATTTCTGAAGTGTTTAATGAGCAGCAATATAGTTCCTCAGTTAAAATGCAGAGCATTATACTATTTTTAATATTATCCAGTAAGTAACTCAGTGCCATATGCTTCTGTAGTTTGACTGCCAAAGAATGCAGCAAGTTGCTTTGGAGGCTGCCTTCACACCCCAGCCAAAACCATGTTTGTGGTACAGAGCTATTGATGTCCTACCAGTGTGGAACTTAAAAACGGTCCCACAGAGGAGTTAGGCAGAGGTTCTCCTAACTCCATGGAACAGGATGTGGCTTGGACCCATGTATGGAATCGAGGCAAAGCTTAAATACTAGACATGCTACACTGGAAAAAGACAGTACAATCTTGCAAACAGCGAGGTTCTTACTACCCTGGGTTGCCAGATGACCTCTGGTCCCCAAAGCATGAGCCACATTCTTAACTTTCATGCCATCTTAGGGTATATTAAATATTTTAGACTGGGAAATGGCAAGAGACCCAGTCCACTTCTAACTTCTACAGCCTCCCTCTCATCTTGGCAGGTATAGGTGACTGAGCTAGAAATATATTCATGAAGGTTAGAGAATGGGAAAAGAAAAAAAGAAATTATCATCAACAATAAAGTGTGAACATGAACAGAAATTGAAGAGTTCTGTTGGCTGTACAGATGCCTTTATTTTGTTTTCCTGCTGTGCATTTTATTGACTATTTAGTACAATGTTTACCTCTTTTATTCAGAATGAGAATCTTTACTTTTTAATTGTCATACTTGCTCAAGATTAAGCTCTCATTTTGCACTGACTGGATTGCTTCCATAAACTCTAACAAATAAACACTTGTACTCCTATCTTATTTTTTAACACCACCCACAATAGCTCTATTGTCTGGTAATCATGAGGATACGCAAAAAAATCCAGTGTTTTTATTTGACATATGAGTACCCCTTGATCACTCCACCACTAACAGGAGCCCAAATAATCTAAAACCAGACCCCAAGATTCGTACCAGGATCTCCTTAAGGTGCAGTTCCCATGGCACTCTCATCCTGAGAGGATTGCAAAAGTCAAGAGATTCATTAGAATGAGAAATTGCTACATTTCTAAATCTGTTAATTTTGTTGTAGTAGTGCTGATTTGATGGTAAAAGCATGATGTGATGAGGATTCTGAGCTCAAAACCTGGTGGTGTTTTTCTGGCTGCAATAGCTGTCTGTAAAAAGACAGATACTCTCTGTAGACTTTGTTTAGCTAAATGAAGACAGACAAAAATATTTTCTCCCCTTTTCACAAAGCAGTTGAACCTCCTGTGCTTAATATGACAGAAAACAACAATTAAAATAAAATTTACCTCACACATACTCCAGCTGTAGCCTATAGGGATATTTTCTATACAATTTAATATTTTCAGCCTTAAAAAAATAATGGTTGAGAAGGGACATAAATGGAAACAAAGGAGCAACAAATCTGAAACAGATGTTAGGAGGCACTCCCAACACAGGGGAACTGATGTGCTGAAAAGCTACCTGGGGGCAGGACATTAAAAGACGCATCTCAAGAAAGCCTCTGAAGAAGAGCAGAACAATGGAGGAAGGCTTGCTTCAGATACCTCCTTGTCCTCTACACCTCTCATGCCACCACCTCAGGGAATTCTGCTTTTCTTACACAGCCCGATTCTGTTGCTTGTTCAAGCCCATTTTAAAACAGAAGGAAAAATATGACATTTTGAGAGAATTTCAGGTTAAAAGAGTAAGAAGGAGTAAAATCACTGTTGTATGCTTTCACCTCCAGCAGAAATAAGCCAGTTTAGCCTAGGATGTGACTCTGAGGAGATTAAAACCCACCCAGTATCCATTAATGCCATTAGTACTTTGCTCATGAAAGAGGTCTGGAAGATGATGGGAAAAGAATTTTTCACCAGTGTTGATGACCATGTTTGTAGCTATGCAATTCATAGTGAACATTTTAGAAATGTCTCTAATAAAATTACTACCTGTTGAACAGAGCACCCATTGTGATTATCCCCACTCAGCCTGTTAAGTTATCCTTAATGATTAATATTTAAAGTGTCCTGTAAACTACTCTGCAATCATTGGCATCATCCTTCAAAACTGTGAGAAAGACAGACATAGCACAGGGGAAAATGAGCCAAAAGGTAGCATGGATTTCTTTGTCGGAGACCTCACACTCAGTTCTCAATTCCCACACTCAATCCTCTATTCCTGTACTCAGTCCTCCTCTCCCATCCCCAGTTTGTTATGGTTACTTTGTCAGAGAGGATATTTGCATGTTTCTGTGTCTTTTTAAATGTGGACAGAAGCCTACAAGGGGAATTCATTCCCTCAGGAAACCAGAGGGTCTGTACTGAGTGATTTCAGAGGAGAATTTTCAATTCTCCACACTCCTAAATCCTGGGGATGCTATGCAGTCTGTTTGTTGATGCCCATGGGACATGTGCCAAGGGCAGCAGTGATGAGGAACCAGGAGGAGAGCTCTGCATAGCTGAATTAGTCTAAATAATGAAGCCTGAACTGAACTCCAGCACCTGTGGCACAATATCTGCAAGTAGGTAAAAGGCAGGGCTTTAGCAGCAGCGTTCTTGATTATCAGATGCAGATGGCAGCACTCCAGCAACTCCAATCTGTTGGCATTTCTAGAGCAACAGGTTCTAGTCCACCCTCACAGGTAAGTACCAGGAAAGAATGGTAGTTATTTGGGATGTGGTTTTTGATAAGGGAGTAGCTCAAGGAAGAAGCTGATTGGGCATGCAGAACTGGGTATCACATTTGCAATTACTTCTTTCTGCTCAGTAGACATGTGCGCATCCTTCCATTACAAACACATAAACTTTGATTTCTTTCTGACCCAGAAATACTCTTGTCTAAACTACAAAATTCTATGCTATGGAACTGATGCAGCATCAGAATTCAAAGCCAAAATATTCCATGTCCACTAGGAAACCCAGTTATTTTCTTGTTGAGCTCAGCCCGCTAAGCAAAACATTTGCATTACTCACAAATCAACAAGAGCCAACATGCCTAGAAATCAGAGCAGTTGTATCAAACCCTCCTGCATGTCCTTCCTTTTTGAGTGTCACTGCAATGAAAATCCTTTGCAGCTGTCATGTGAGTGGATGATACAAATGATGCCTGGAAGGGATATGCTTTGCTTATGAAATGGCCATTTTTTGGGGGGCAGATGACAGATATGTAGCCAGTTGAATAACAAGGGTTTGTTAAGGCAGGCTATGCATACACATTTTATAATCCCCCTTCAGGAACTAAATTCTGGATAACAAAATAAGAAAGATCATCATTTCTTAAAGCAACTCTCTTCTTTATTAGGAGAATTATTAATGAAGATATTGAGTGTGTGTGCTGCTGGCACTCTGGTGACGTGTTCAGACTGACTTCTTCCTACCCCTTTCAGACTCCTCCTTCTGGTAGTTCATGGTCCTTCTTTGAAATCTTGTACAAGTTCCTACATCTTTGGTGCTACCAGTTTTCTTTGAGGGTTTGTCTTCTGAGCCAGCATATGCTGATTTTTGGGGCAGTAAGAGGTTAGTAGGCCACAGCTCTTTATATGGATCTGTTTTTACTCTTGTCATAGTGTAGCCACTTATTATCACGATCATCACATAATCTGTTCTTCAGGCCAATCTGTCCTGCTCTTTAGAGACATGCTATGGTGGGGATTTGCTGCTGCCTCCATCTGTCAGGTCTTTTCCTGTCAAGTCTCTCTGTGGTTCACATGATTTGCTTCCTCACCACATGGAGCAGCTGCCAGCTGAGCCAGTTAAGATTCTCATCTTGCCATTTTTCACCAGGAGCCTTCTGTTACACTGCCATTGCCTTGCACTTACGTTCACCATTTCTCCTTAATCTCAGTTACTTGTAGAATAGAACTTGAATCTGGCTGATTTCAACACATTCAGTATGGCTACTTGATGGCTGAGCTAGCTCACAGTACCATAGAATCATTTAGGTTGGAGAATACCTCTAAGACCATCAAGTTCAATCATTAACTTAACACTGCTGTATTCACCACTAAACCATATCCCTAAACATCACAGCCACACATCTCTGGAACACTCCTCCCAGGGATAGTGATTTCACCACTTCCCTGGGCAGCCTCTTCCGATGGTTAATCACTCTTCCAGTGAAGAAAATTTTTCTAATATCCAATCTAAACTTCCCCTGGTGCAAGCTGAGACTATTTTTTCTTGTCCTATCACTCATTACTTGGGAAAAGAGGCTGACCCCCATCTGGATACAACCTCCTTTCCAGGGAGTTGTAGAGAGCAATAAGGTCCCCTTGAGCCTCCTTTTCTCCAGGCTAAACATCCTCGGCTCCTTCAGCTGCTCCTCAAAAGACTTTTGCTTCAGACCCTTCACCAGCTCTATTGCCCTTCTCTGGACATACTCTAATGCCTCAATGTCTTTCATGTAGTGAGGGGCCCAAAACTGAACACAGGATTAGAAAGGCATCCTATCAGTGTCTTAGGGTGAACACTGGCTTTTCTCTCTTTCCCATGGGGACTCAGGGAAAGCTGGCTTGTTATCAAACCAGAGCTGGACTTTGATGATCCTCATGGGTCCCTTCCAACCCAGGATATTCTGTGATTCTATGAAACTGCCCTTGCTGATGAACTACTTTAGACAGCCAGTAATGTAGCGTAATCCATTATGAGAAGCCTTCTGTTTCCTTACCCTGAGCCTCCCTTGCTTGTTTTCCAGATAGTTTAACTTCCAGACACTGAAGTGGTAAGTGGCTATAAATATGCAGCCCTTCCCTCTGAAACTGAGCCATGAGGATCTGTGCAGGGCATGGAAATCACTCTGAGAAATGGATATGGACAGAAGGATTTACTCCAAGATGGAATTATGTCCTCTGTGCCAATACGCAGAAGTTAAAGCTGTTGATCTAGCACAGTTCATGAAAAGGTGTTAGAGAGAGGGAGAGCTGAATTCCACTCTCATAAAATATATGCATGTAAGCTAGCTTGTAGGCCAGTTCTTTATGAAAAATAGTGAAAAACTGGAATAACTGTGGAAAACGATTTATGCTGAGATTGAATAATGGTCCCCAGAGTTCCTTTGCCTTCACAAGCTACCTAAATCAAGACTGCAGCCTTGTTCAACCACAAATTAGTTAGTAGCTTCAGTAGGTCTCAAACTCCATCAAGTTGCCTGTAAATATAGTAAAGGTATGGAGAATGATGTAGGAGAAAATGGAACAAGCCCTAAATAAACGAACAAATAAGCAAGTCAATAAGCCTACCAAAGTGAAATCAAATTAATGTGCAATGCCTTCAATCTGCTCTCTGGAGCAGGTTGTTCAGTGATCTCCAGTTTTTCATGTGTGGTGCCACATGGTGTATATAAGACATGACAGGACTCTGAGGAATCAGGGAAGCTGGAGTCTGGCTGGCATATGAAATCATTCCATAAGTGCCACTGCCTGTGACATGAGGGATCGTTCCAACATCTTTGCTTGCCTTCAGGACCTTTTTCTAACAGGTGCAGCATATGAACTTCTCTTACAGCCTTCCTTGTGAGCATGAGACCAACCCGCCGCCAGTCCAGGACACCAGATGACAGAGGAAGGTGGCTTTGCTCATACAGGACTTGCAGCATTCTTGTGAATGAGCAGCAGGGACCTCCGGTTCTGCCAGAGGAACTGCTGAATGCTCTGATTTACTGTCACCATGGGACCAGGAAAATGAAAACATGAGCTTCCCAGTCTTCCTCTGTCCTGATACATGAACTCCACAGTGTCCTCTGGGCTGAGAACAAACCTGAACTGCCAGGCAAAATGCTGAAGCTGGAACTGGAAATCTATTGCAGCTCTGCAGTCATTGATGTGCCCCAAATTCTGCAGTGACTGGACTGATTCAAACAGGGAAGGAGGATTAGCTCCAGCTCAAATTGTACCTCTCATGGGAGAAGGCACAGCAGCTGGTGAGCCAGGTTGTCTAGGGCAGAGGGAGTCACGACTCTGGTCTGAGGTGGGTGGTAGGGAGCCAGCACTAGCCTGCAGGACCATCACTCCTCTGCCCCTCACCAGTTCCTGACCTTCATCCCAGACAGAGGCAGAAATCCTTTCGGTCTCTAAGAGCTAAGGCAGCTAAGTCAAACTGTGCAGAGCAGGCTTAGCTAATGGTACATGGAAATGCTTCACAGTTCAGCTGTTTAAAAGGTTGAAATAAAAGAGACAAGGCTGTGTTAAGACAGGTAATAGCACTCCTCAATATATTGTGTGGCTGGTTTAATAAATGATTTATCTGTTCTTCAGTTTCTCTTAGCTGCTGGAGTTGTGATGTTTAAAAAAATATGCACAAAGTGTTAACAATCATTTTGTCACTTGCTTTTTTGACAGAGACCTAAATCCAAGGAGGGTTGCTTTTTTTTTAAAGAGGGCAAGATATTGAAGATTCATTAAGTGAGCTTTCTTCTTAAAAATCACTTGCATCAGAAGCAGAAAAGAAAGGAAAATTGCCTACATTTCCTAGCTAGGAACAATATCCATAACTACTGAAAAAACCCTATAGAAAGAAGGGTTTGGTCCTCAGCAGACTAAAACCCATTCTTGTGGTTTCAATCATAGAGAAATAATGCACATACAAAAAAATTTTCATCACAACCTCAGCATATCTTGGATGTGAGAAACAACATTGGTTATTTAAATGTTTTGCAGCATTTTACAGATTTAGGGGCTTATTTTCCCCTGTCCTTCCTGAGAGCCTTCTGAGTTAAACTAATGGCTCATTATTTGGGCAGAAAAGCACTCCTGAAAAGTGTTTTCTTTGTTTTCACTCATGAATTACTGATGGAAATGAACAGCTGATAAATGAAGTCTCGCTGGGAGTTGAGGGGGAAAAAAATGCCTTCAAGTTTAAGATCTATTTACATGCCTTTAGAACGAGAGCAGCTTCTCTCTACTGCTGTATCCCAACCTTGGTTCAGTCTTAATCAGCTGCATTTGTCCTTTATGACTCATATGCGTTGAAAAAAGAATGACACTAAAGCCAAAAAACTTGAGTGATCTGGTTACAACGAGGTTTTTTTTTCGTAACTGTTTAAACACAGCTTCCTACCTGAGCTTGGACTAGAGCTAACCTGATTGCAGCTTTGAGGCTATAATTGAAGGTCTTTTCTACAGGAAAATACTGAACTTATGCTTTATTCATACCATGGAAATAGAAGCTGCATTAACATATGTGGGTGGTGTTGTTTAGAGACCAAACAGGTTCGGTTCTTGTGCTAGATGCAATGCAATTTTTTGGTAACACAANATATATATATATATATATATATATATAATATATGTTCAAATATGTGACAATATTTGATACTGGTGGTATATATTTGCAGTTGGTTTCAGTAGGAGTTCGTTTCTGAAGGACCACAAAAGAGCAATAGCAAGACATTGAATTCACCTGAAGGTAAACTAATACCAGACATATACTTCTTTTTCTTTTCCTGACTACCGCTGAAATTCAGTAAATGACTCCTCATTAGCAGATATTAAGAACTATTACAAGGGATACAATCCTTTGTAGAGGCTGGCAAGTATGCAGTTGAGCCACCAAGTAGCACTGAAGCAGGTAATTTCTAACAGAAGTGTGGATTCAGAGGCAAACTCTGTTGTGACAAAGGATTTAACCCTTTGAACTGTCTCATGTCCTCCTTCCAAAAAATGAGCATGAAATTTAAATTAACCCAAACTCACTGCTATTAATGGATTTGGAAGAATTCTGAAAGTTCTTTTGTTTTGTTTTTAGCCTTTGCATTTGTCACAAGTTTATATTTCCCACAGTGAGATTTAGTCCTTCCGCTATAAAATAGGATACCATGTTAAAGAAAGAGGAGAAGAAAGAAAGAGAAAAAGGGTTTCCTGAACTCCTCACAGTATTCCCAGAAGACATCTCAGCATCAGCTGGAAAGTTTCACAAGCTGTCCGTGGACATCAGAGAGTAAAGGCTCATTTGAGCTGTGGCTTTGGTGAGTCAGTCTGCTCACACTTCATCAGGAGTGTCAGGGGATCCTGATAAAATGATAACGATGCTGTGCACTGGGTAGAGGAGAACATAAATAAGCTACTTAATTCCATTTGTTTTAACATTTCTTTATATCCATATGCTCGAATCATATCACACCAGCCCAGCCTTTGTACTCTGAGAGTTCCTCTGAATTGGATTAGGTAATATATTGAAAGCTGTATTTCTTCAAGTGCCTTTGTGTTGTGTGTGTGTGTGTATTATTTCCTTGTGACTGTGATTTTGTATATGCAGAAAACAATTAAATGATGCTTTTCCCAGTCACTTTGCTAGAAAGCAAGGTTATCCCCTGAAAGTAATTTACAAGAAAAGCTTGTGATGAATAGGCAAATTTATGTGTAAAAATATAGGAATATTATGGAAGGGTTATTAGTTACCATTTTATTTTATTGCAGCAGACAGCACTAAGTAAGCAGTCGGCAGGCAAAGCATGCCTCCATGTTCAATCAAAGCTTTGTGATAACACCTCTTTCCTGCTGGAAAGGACACTATGGACAGCCACCAGCCCTCATGCTGCTCTGAGCTGCTGAGGAGGAGGCAGCACAGGACACATGGTACATCTCCAAAAGCACAGGAGACTACTGATGCAACTTGCTTCAGCTTCAGAGAAAGGTATCTGACTTTTTTGTCTTGCCTAGATGATGAGTATTAAAGGTAAAATCTCGAGTAACCTGAAGAACACCTCCTCAGGGAAAGACAGTGTCCTTCAGAACCCTAAGCTATGTTCCTCTTAATCAGCATAGTGCAGCAGACGTATTGCCCATACTTCTTACACTGAATAAGCAAGCTTGTCATGGAAGGCTTGTTTTTCTGAGATATCTGTTAAGTATCTGGTGTTCTTCTAGTACATGTGTGATTTATGTATTCACCATACATACATAATTCACCATACATGGTGATTTAATAGTCATTTTGATTTCCTTCTCTTTACTGCTGGCAACGAAGATGCTTCCATACAGTCAGGTGTGATACTGTGTGCCCGATGGCTTATATACTAAATAAGTGTCTGCAGATCCAATACCCTGGACATTGTTTACTACTCTCATTTACTTGGACCAAGTTTTTTCATGTATTATTTCATAAATGCATAATATACAACTGCCCACTGCACGACTCTGGCCCATGTCATTGCCACATCCTGGTGAGCTGCTCTTTCCTCCCATGCAGTGCATACTCAGGCAGGGAGAATGAATAAGGGTCAGGCACATTGCCCTTGGTCCATGTACTTGGAACTGGCTCTGACCTTGGAAAACAGAGAAAAAAAATAGGAAGATTTTTTTTTCTCACTCCCAGAAACTGTTCCATAATTGTGCAGTTGCTAGATAAGATGCAAAGGGGAATTTTGGAAAATGCAGTTGGGGATCCCAGAGAAAATGGGGCCATTCCTTTTGGGTAGCAGCCCATAGTTAGATCAAATTATGCTGATCCTGAAACTGTATCCTTAGACAAGAACCCGCAGGTGCAATTGCAGAGTCCTGGAGCATGTGCAGAGCAACTGGAATATTCTGGAAATGCAACAGGGAAAATTCAAGACTTCACAGCTGAGCATGTGCAAAGTGAAATGAGCCAAAGGTGCAAAAGTTGGTATCACTTTGGGAGGATTTCCTGAGGAAGCCAAAAATCAGCACAGCACTAAAGCAAAAGACTTTCTGTCTACCATGTTTCAAACTCTTCTTCCAAAGCATGGGACAATATATTGGTCAAAAAGAAGTATGTATTTTGCCTAAAGAATAGCCAAAGAAAAACTGAATTCTTTCACTGCTGCTTCCTAGGATCTCTGATCCTGATTTTATGTCTTTCATGAAAAAATTTATCTGGAACAATTCAGTTTAGGCAAAAGAAGTTCGTAGAGAGAGAAGTGGCCCATCTACCTGCTTCCAGGTTTCAGATGCCACCTGCCCCATCTGCTGTGGTTTCTGGTTACCACTGGCTCAGCACTCTCGAGCTCCTGGAGGCCAAGAACCTTAATGGGAATAGCACATCACCCTGACAAGTCCTTCACATTCCCTTCAGATGATGAGCCAAGACTCACAGCAAATCAGCTTTCATCAGGCTTTACACTTATTGGAATTCCATTTTTCTTCATCTTTCTTCTCAGTTCATCATGCCATACATCTCCATTCATCATCTTCTAAGGCACCAATCTAATACTATTTGATTGTGACCATATAGATCAGTAGTGATGGAATCACAGACCCACAGATTGTTTAGGTTGGGAAAAATCCTGTAAGATGATTGAGTCCAACTTCAAACCTAACACTGCCAAGTCCACCAACAAGCCATGTCACCAAGTGCCACATCTGCAAGTCTTTTAGATCCCTCCAAGGATGGTGACTCAACCATCTCCCTGGAAAGCTTGTATCAATGCTTTAAGTGAAGAATTGTTTCCTAATATCCAATCTAAACCTCCTTTGGCACAACAGAGGCCATTCCCTCTTGTCCTATTGCTTTTTATTCAGAAGAGACCAACCCCCACCTGGCTACAACACTTTTCAGATAGATGTAGAGAGTGATAAGGTCTTTCCTGAGCCTCCTATTCTCCAGGCTAAACAACCCCAGCTCCCTCGGGTTCTCCTCACAGGACTTGTGCTCCAGACCTTTCACCAGCTCTGTTATCCTTCTCTGAACACTCTCCAGCACCTCTATGTCTTTCTTGCAGAGGGAAGCCCAAAACAGGACACAGGACTCAAGGTGTGGCCTCAACAGCGCCAAGTACAGAGGAACAATCACTGCCCAGACCTGCTGACCACACTTTTGCTGATATAGGCCAGGAATCCCATTGGCCTTCTTGGCCACTTGGATACTGCTGGCTCATGTTCCGTGTGGTTTTCCAGTCACTCTGCCCAAACCCTGTAGCATTGCATAGGGTTGTTTCGACCCAAGTGCAGGATTCAGCAAGTGTTCTTATTGAACCAAGTATTGCCTTTTAACACCGTTAAAATTATTTTAATGAAAAGGAATAAAACACTTCCCAAAGATCTACATATTGGTTCTTGAAAACACATGGGTATGCTGGAAAGTTTTACTATTTTTTATTGAAATAGTCATATGGAGCCTGTTGCATTCTCCCTCACAGGATATGGTTAATTTCCCATTCAGCTTCTAACCCTCTCAGTCTCATTAGTACACTGCATTTGATTTCATAAGCAACAGCTACAGCTGTTCATTTTGTGCACCAGATATTCCTCCCACCAGCTAGGGCCTGCAAAATAAATGCGAAGGCCTTCCCTTTAGTGTGAACACACAGTAGAAGGAAAGAGGACTTTGTCACTTTTTCAGGAGTTTAACAAATATTGGCCATGGCTGACCTAGAAGACATGGTAGGACCAAGGCAGGGAGAGGTGCCCTGTTCCCAACTCTTCTCTGCCTCCTTACTGTAGTTCTTTCCTCAAAACACACTGCTAGACATGTGTGATTCAAATATTTTGGTCTCCTAATAGTATAAAGATAATTGTTTTGATGCTGTTTTTTCTCCCAGTCTGAATGGAGAAATGCAAAAGGAAACTCAGGAAAAGAGATCCAGAAAAGGATGATGAGCCATCACCAAATGCCAATTGTCCTGCTCTCACTTACGGTAGGATCCCCTTATGCCAATCCTGCATGTAGAGTGAACACTTGTGCAGAGAAAAGAAATCTCACGGGAATAGGATTCAGGTGATTGCTCCTCATATTTTCACTAAAGCATGGTTAAATCACATTTTATAGCAGCCCAGACTCTTATATATCTGTTCAGATAAGTACCATGGTACTGTTATAAATTACTAGGATTTTACCCTCTCACCTCTTAACTAGTTCAAGGAAAAAGAAGGGCATTTTTCAAAAACACATTTCTCACTGTAAGGTCTCCGTGTCTGGTTATTACAGAACTCTGGAGCAATACACTGCATGATACAAATCTAGATGAAGAAATATATGGGCAGCATATTGTATGTTTTGCAAGAACTGTGTGGATAAAGCTATTTCTACAGGCAACATAGCAGAGGAATTTGCCTTAATTTATGATAAATTAGAATTAGAGCTTGAGCCAACATCAGTTGTGAAGTTCCTAAACATGCAATAAAAATGTTTTTAGAAAAAAAAAGCACTTAAAATTTGGTGTTTGTTCTGCTGGTGGAATGATGAAAAACTGAAATACAAGCATGCAGACTTTAGGATGTCTGTAGAGGTACTGTTGTGATTTGAACACCCTGGTGTTAAGTGTATCAAAATCTCATGGAGGTCTATAAAGGTTCTACATCGTCTGTGTCTAGTATCTGTAAAATTTGGGAAATTTAGCACTGATATATCCCTAGTATTCAGGCTGAGTTTTCAAATTACTTAAGAGGCCTTCTGCCTCTTTAAATGTGGTACTAAAAGTACCTTAGAATCCTGGGCAGTATCACCTTTTTTTTAGGTTTGTCCATTCATTATGTTGTGCCAAGGTTTCTTAGGTAAATTTGATTGACAGACACCCATCTTTATCCTCTGCATGGCTGGAGGTCAGCACTGGTGGAAGGTAATGCTTTTTTAATTAGCTGCTAGGGTATTACATTTCCTTTGTGTGGATGGCATGTTGCACTCCTGCAGGTCGCTGTCTGAAGAGATGGTCTTTGCATTCACTGTTGAGCATAAAACAGACAAGTGGAGAAGATTTGTAAGGATTCATATCAAAGATGTTTATAAATTGTCTTAGATCTAGGCAACGTCCAGCTTTTCCAGCAGTGACTGTAAGAAAAGAAAAACAATAGAATTAAAATGATGACAGAACCAAATCCAAAGACACCCTTTGCAGTCTGCAGCAGGAATCACAAAGCCAAATTACTGGCTATAAATTGTGGATGTCATCTCAAGTTCTTCACTGATATGACTCCTCAGTTAGAATCAAAAGAGCCAAAAAAATTCTGTTCAAGATGACAGCAATCTGTAGAATACCTTTGTAACTGGATTTATGTTTACCTAAAATCGTCCTGTGGAAAAAGACATTGTGGCAAGAACTCTAAAAATTTCCAGGAATCTTCTAATAATGTACAGGTGTTTGTTTGACAAAAACAGAGTACATATGAATATTTACACAAGACTGTTTCTAATAAGCTTACAGCAGAATAGAGGTGAAGGGGAATTGCAGAAGAAATGGAAAGACAGGGCTTCCATGCAGATTCTACATAGGTGGGCAACACGTTCTCCACAGCCCTAAAATTTATGTAGAGCAATTTGTCATCATGCAAAGTAAAAATATGCAAAGTGCTGCTACCAGGACTAAGTTAGGTCTATGATGAAAATTTTTGTGAGACTCCAAAACTCAGGAATTTTATTAGAGGTAGTCAGTCCACTGCAGTTTAAGGAGCAATAGCAGGTCATTAGGGCCACCTAGCACAGTGAATACTCTTCAAAATGGGGTTCACCAGAAAAAGTTTACTTAGTATATAAATGCAACAGCAACATTTTTAGAAAAATGTCCCCTTTCTTTTCTGGTTGGAACTTCCACCTATAAAATGTTATCATAACTAAGTACTTGCTCCTGGAACTAATTCAGTAAAGCTCTCTCTCAGGCAGGGACTCATTTACACTTAGATTATCCTTGCAATTCAGAAAAAGTAGAACAAAATGAGACCATACATTCTGTGCACATAAACAGTGAGATCTGGCCTCAGTCCAGATGGTGTTATATCCTGTAGCATGTAGAAGTATGTGCATATGTTAGGTGTAAACATTCATAAATATCCCTTAGTCTTCCCTTCAGTAAGCTGACTCTGTAAGTGTTTTCACTTAAACTGAAGAATTGCTACTTGGAATAACACTTCCAAAGATAATGTCCCAGTGAGAGGCAGAGGTATGGGCTGAAGATAAATCTTGCTTACACACAAATTAGTCTGTATGTAAAGGAAAGGGCATTGCAGACAGGACTGCAAACACTGAACTCTAGCTAGGTCCAGGTGGTCTCAGCCAGCTTAGGAGCTACCTTTGCAGAAGACAAAACAAAAATGTTTAGCAATGTTTAAATATCAAATTATGATGCAAATGGGATATTTTGAATCAAACCTCCAAGATGTTCAGATAAGTTTGTTAACTGCTCTGTTTCCCTGAGCATATTCTGTCTGAATAATGTCCTGTGTTACGTGTCACGTGGGAAGACAAGCTTCTGTAAAACATTCCAAAGTTTTATCTGAAGCTGAATCTATTCTCTCACATTTTCCTCTTTATACGCATGCACACACAGAGTCATAATCCCTATTAGTAGAATCTGTGTGCATAATTCAGGTAAACTTAACAAGTCACTCTTTTTTGTATTTGTATGTAATGATGGGAGATGAAGACACAAGGGGGGGAAATAATATCTATGGGTGATTGCTCAATATTTTAATAAGATGGAGACTGTAGTTTTCAAACCAAGAATTGGAAACTTGTGAAAAAGAAAGATATGAAGAAAACTGTTACTTAATTTCTATTTCTCTATTTTTAATAAGACATTGTAGAATTTTTAATTTCTTTTTTATGGTTTCAGAAGTTTATTTCATTGATTTTCCTGCTACTCACCTTTCTAACCTGTCTGCTTTTGTGCAGCATGATGACAAGTAATATCTCTCATGGCAGTGGGCACTGATTTCTGGGTCTTTGGTTATCCTCAGTGTGTGTGTACAGTGCAGTGTGCAAAACATGGTGTTTTAAATATATAATACACCATTTGTTTGAAGATGAATGTAGACTTCAAGACTGAAAGCAGCATGTCAGTGATTTTTTTTTTTTACCTGTTCTTTCTGTAGGGATTCTAATTTGTGAGAGGACAAAAAGAAAAGTTGTCTTTACTTTTCCATCGCATTTCACTGGCTTGTGTAAACTGCAGGAATCTCGGTCAANGGAGAGGAGAGGAGAGGAGAATAAGAATAAAGTTAAGAAGAAAAATAATAACAAAAGGCAAATAAGTAGAAAAAAGAAAGAAAACACAAGGGAAATAAGGAAGGNATTGTGTTCTTCATTAGTTTGAAGTATACCTGGGTAAGTGGTAGCTGTCACATATACAATAAGTACCCCCCTTCTTTTTTGCTTATATAATAATCCCAGCATTCAAAAGACTAATCACTACACACTGATCTACAAAGCATCTTATTTCCTTGTCAAATTTCTCTGCTGAGCTTAGCCATGCTTGTCAACATCCCAGATCCCCCT